>CM046953.1:110230144-110396630 GCA_025698515.1 Gossypium sturtianum
CGGTCAACCTACAAGCCATATTTACCAAATATATCTCATGCATATATAACCATCAAAATACATACATAAATAATTCTATTCAAATCCATGCATTTCCAATGCCATTTCCAACTACTGCTTGAATTTCAAAGAATAAAGCTCATATCATTATATACTTTTAATTCATTCATTTGCTCACTCAAACTAACAATACATTTCACCTTGCTACCACGAGATGCCATCATATATACTACATATCACATTCATTTAAAGCCAAGTCTTTAATTCAAAAATAGCCAACCTCACGCATTTAAGATCACATAACAACTTATACTTTAAAATACTAGCCTATACATGCCATATCTTAACTTTATAGCATTTTCTCAAAGTCCTTGCAAAATGATTTTAGTAATATGATGACGATCCTTGAGCGGCCCGTAGCCTTGTTAGCTTTGACTTACCTACAAAACAGGAGAAAACACACATAGAGTAAGCTTTCCAAAAGCTTTATAAGTCAATATACAAACAAACTTAGCATGGAGGGTATAGCCTCAAATAAATACTTTGCTTTATGTGAACCACTTAGCAAACTATCACATATATTCTTTAATTGCCATACTGTTGATCACATTTGCCACTTTCCCACATTTCAGAATCATATAAGCACATAGCTCATTACACAAATCTTTACATATCATATCATCCATTCCATATACATAGCATAGTAGTAAGACTACATAGATACTTACCTTTATCTACACAACGAAATTATAACCATGGCATTTTGAATTGGATGCTCATTTATTTAATTCTATCAAAACTCTGATTTTGCCACCATTTGTATCTTGGGGACTTGCCCGCTAAAACCATGAGAAATCCGATAGGATACTCGGAAGCTGAAAATAATCGCATGCCATGCCATCGCCCCGCACGCAGGTTCTTACATATTCTCGTATATCGATGCTACTGTCTTGACCCGGTCTACGAATCGACCAAGACGATGCGGGCGTCTCTGCACGCGGTCTTGCACGTAAGAATCATAACGAAGCCAGCACCGGGCGTGTGCTTATACGCAAAACTCATGTTAGTGGCACATCCACAAGCGTGATCTTGGCACATATGCGAGGAGCTTGTTAAGCAATGGTCCCAGGCCCAGTCGCACACGCAGTCTCGTCAAATCAACGCCACCGCCCAAACATGTTCTTACATGATAAAGCGAAATGATATCTATGGCGGGACTCTAGTCAACTCTATCTATTCACGGATTAAATGCAGGGGCTACGGACCGAGTCAGCTATAATGAGGTGATCTACAAGAATTCATATGATCAGCATCTCATAAACACTCATTATCATCATTAGTCATATGACAATTACAATTGCATACATACTACATTTATTTGCATAGTGACTTACCTCGGATTCGATATGCTTCAAGATGAAAATGGCTACTGCCAGTTACGCGCTTCCCCGCTGATCTAGAAATCTGATTTTCCTCAGTTTCTACGATCTAAACTATATTCAGAATTAACTCTTTATTCACTTATTCATTCAATTCAATCCATACACACATATTTGAGCTATTTGCAAATTAGCCTCAAGCATTTGCACAATTTATCAATTTAGTCCATTTTTCACAAAAAACATCAAATTCACATAATTTGTTTACACCTATGCATAGCTGAATCTCTAGGGACTATATTAGTCCAAAATATTTCATCAAATTCACAAATTAGTCCTCCAAAATAATATTTTCTCAATTTAGCCCTATTTAAGCTAAATTCATGAAAATTTCAAGAACAAAACATGTTTATCTAGCTCATATCTTTCATTTAACACTTAAGGATCATCAAAAGCTTGATTATATCATCAATGGCATATCATACACAAACATCATCAATTCACAAGATTACACTGATAGTTTCAATAGCTCAAAGCAACGAATTACAAGCGTGTAGAAATTATAAAAGTGGATCAAAAACTAACCTTGAATTTAAGCTTAAACCTAACCTAAACCTTGCTTTCTTCTTCTTTTCTTTTTCTTTTGATATATTAGCCAAAGTAGAGAAAAAATAAAAGATGACACTCATCTTTTTTGTTTCATTAATATAATGTTGTTTATTTAATTACTAAATTGCCCATCCATTAAACATATAAGACAAATTAATACTAAGATTATTAAGACGTTCTATCATTCACTATCTACGTTGATGGCTTATTTATATATAAGGCCTCCATTTTTACAAAGTCGCAATACTTTGATACCTTTAATAAATAGCAAGCAACTTTCACACTTAATGCAATTTTCATCCTTTTGTCAAATTAAACACCTTGATACAAACAAATTAACTTATTTAAAATTTAACAACACATGCTTAATCACATATTAATGGCATAGAAAATATTATAAAAATATTATACGGACTCGGTTTTATGGTCCTTAACCCACTATTTTACGACTAGGGTTATAATGGGATTATTCTAGCTAACATAGCAGAAACATCGATTAAGCTTACATACTCACTTAAAATCGAGCTATTATTAGACAATCATAATCGATATCCCGCGACTGCAAGGTATACCTCAGTTTTCTACGCCCGAACATCTGTGACTACATTCGCTTCTTTCCTAGAGTGATGTTCAATTATCAAGTCATAATCTTTCAACATTTCAAACCATATCGCTATCTTTGATTCAAATCTTTTCATAGCGTCGAGATAATTCAAACTTTTATAATCGGTGAAATATACAATATTTTTCACCAAACAAGTAATGTTATGAGATTCCAATACAAAAATACACCCGTCTATTCTAGATCATGTATCGGGCAATTCAAAATCAATAATTTTGCGCTCCACATATATGCTCCTATATATTGAGCAATTCTTTCCATGTAATTCTTAACTATAAGACTGCTATAGGCTTATTACTTTGCCTTATTGCATCAAATCACAATCTAGTTCCATTCAATGTTACATTACTAAAAATAACAAATTCCTTACCTAATTCAAGGTGAATCGGAATCAATACTTTGATAAATAAAGCTTGCTACTGGTAGAAACTTTACGATATTTATGATTCCTATTCAAATCTTATCTCTTTTCCTAAAATAAGCTGGGTTCATCGATGTGGTTGTATTTCAATTATTAACATTAAAGCTTTCCAGGCTTTTTACGTAACATCCCAAAAAGCAGGGCTATTTGAAATAAATTATTTTTTCTTATGTATAAGCTATTTGTGTCAGTATTTATGGAATAATAATGATCAATTTAAGACTTTGTGTTGGCTCGATTTGTAGGAAATTTTAGTTTTTAACTTTGAAAAGAGGCCTTGGTAAGGTGGTGTTATAAGAATAAATGTGGGTATTATTAACACTAATTAGGCTCTGGTAAAGTGGCAAAAAGAAGCCCACTTAAGGCTACATGTGGCGCTTACAATGGGCAGAGCAGTAATTCGAGTCATGAAAGTCTTCTTTTGCTCTTTGCCTTGAATGGGGGCCCGTGTATGGAGAGAGATTTTCTCTCTTTAAACTCTTTTTTTTTTTTTAAGGATTTAACTAGATATTATGTGAATAATCTAAAAGAAATGGCAAGAAAAAGTAGTGGGCATGTGTTAATTCAAATTCTTTTGAATTATTCAAATTTAGTGGCCTAGAGAAAAACTAGGTGATGGCCAGAGATGTGGAGACTCCTTTGGTGAAGAGGAGTTGGCTAGAGTTGGACTCTTTGTTGCCAAGGTTGGACGTGGCAAGCATTAGGGGAGGGTCTTAGGAATTTCTTTATAAGCACCCATCCATCAATAGGTTTTCTTTTTCTCACTTTTGTTATTTAATTCAAGAACCTCAACCTCTCTTCTTTGTTCTTCTTTTATTTCTTTCCACTCTAACTTAAAGACCTTTAGCAGATTCCACTGCACATCAACCTCTCCTCTATCTTCTTTCTTTCCTCTTCTAAAAACTCCTAGTGAAACTTTTATTTGGCTGGAATACACCCCTATTAGTTTCACAGAAAACTCTCTTCCCCTCTACTCTATGGTCTTGGTATGAATACTAAGGGTGATTAAGTCTCTCTGGGATTCTTCTTCCAATCAGTTTAGAAGGTAAGGGACACTAGCCCAGGAAATTCGAGTCCTCTTTTAGTCTCTTACCGATTCCATTAAGGGGTAGGTGTCGATTTCAATAGTGGTTGATAGGGCTTCCTAAGCGGTTGTGATAAGCGATTCTTTTTATAGGTACTTCCTGGATTAAAGGGAAGGCAATCAGCCCAAGCTATAATCTTTTGTACCGATTGTTAAGGTGGTGAGATCGGTTTCTTTATTTGATATCCATTTAAGCTCGAAGGCTACTAACCCAGTTAAGTGCGATTATAGGGTGGTGAAGAGTAAAGAAGCTAGTACTCATGCAGATATTCGAGTAAGATTTCGGGTTCATAAGGACCCCTCTAATATTTTGGTTTTGCCAAGATAGCTAGGATATAACCCTTATGAATGGCCGAATATAGAGGCAAGGACATTAAGTGTGACCGACATCTCTTTTCGGGATTTAGGCGATTCGATGGTGACAGGTGTATGTACACACACTTATAATAGTTAATAAAGTGTATTAAGTGTATGTTATGTGTAAATCGCTTTATGTAGATATGGCAATAGTACCTTAATGGTACAAGCAAGGATCCCGGTAAGTCTCTATTTGTATAAGATCGATAATAATGCTTTTGGGAAGCATGGATTATTTGATACATGTGATATATGTATGTTACGACTATTAACCGCTTGATATGGGTTGATGAGAGGAGCGGTGATATGATATCGCTTGCACTGACGAGCACCAGTGCTTTGGTAGCACATCGTGACTATATGTCACGTGAGGTTTAGTACCTCAGAGGTTTGGTACCTCATAGCGACTTGTCCCTCGTGGTTAACACCACGCAGTGGGTTGGCCCCACTTGAGATATGGGATCGTGCCGCGGTGATTTGGTATCACACGATGGGTTGGCCCCATCACCCGATTTGTGTCTCTACGGACACCCAGTGCTTTAGTAGCACATTGTGACTATATGTCACCAGGTGGTTTTAGCACCACCCGGTGTTTTGGTAACACATCGTGACTTCACGGTCACTGGCTGGTTTGGTACCACAAGGGAGTAGACAAAGGTGTTTGGTTGGCTAGGTTGGGTACACAATACTCTGCATAAATTAAGCTCATTATATGTTGTGTATGAAACGCTTGTATTAACTGTGGGAAGGGTTACATCTTGAGTCTTGGTGACTCACCTTCTCCTTTAACATTTTCAGGTGACTTCGTAGATGGCAGGTGGAGGAGCAGTTGGACTCGAGGTGGCCATGCAAAGTGGATTTAAACTTATAGAACTTTAATTTGTTTAATTTTATTTTGGGTTGTAATAATAGGCCTCCATAATCCTTATTTGTTTTTATGTGGATATTTACTCAAGACTATACTATTAAATTGAATTAAATCACATGTTTTTTTTTTTTTGGTTAACACGAAAAGGTTTATTGCGTGCCATCTAGCAATACTTGAAACTTAGTATAACAATTGGACTTAATTAGAATTCCAAATTAAATCTAAGGGTAGCTTTGACAAGACAACCAAAACTAGAAGTTTTCAATAAAAAATTAAATGTTTTTTTAAATGGTGTTCACAAGGTTTTACTCGGTAACAAATCAAATTCGGTCGTAGTGTTTGGGCCAGGTTTGGGTTGTTACAGATTGGTATCGAGCCAAGTTCAAAACTGGTCATTTGTGAGGGCCCAAGGCCCAAAAATGTTTTAGTAGGCCTTTCGAATTGTTTTGGGTTTTAAGCAAAGATGGCCCGAGTCTCCTAGCAGACCGATCCGCCCGAGGTAAGTACATCTAAACCTTTACCGTGAATTATATTCTATAGAAGGGTAGGAAGCATGGAACGTGAGATAGATGTATAGGACTTGGACCCTAAGGCTAGATTACTCAAACACAACGAAGCATAAGACTTAAGGAACTAAACCAACCTATGGCTTAGTCAATAAGCTAGGGTGTGGTAACCTCCCTGTATTTATGTCTAGGATTGGATCCGGAAGAGCTTGGTATTTGTTAAGCATTCTCGTGGACTCACCTCCTCTTCGCAGTATCCTACAGTGCGTAGCTTCTGGCTCACCCCTAACTCGAGAGGGGCTCGGTGGTGTGGTAACCTCCGTGGCGCATGTCTAGAAAGGTTCAGTGAGAGCTTGGTATTTAAGCGGTCCGCGTGACCCACCTCCTCTTCACTCCCGAATTCTCACTGTGCGTAGCTTTGGTTCACCCCGACCAGAAGGCTCGGTCATGAGCTAAAAACAATGATTAAAACCCAAAAAGGGAATTAGCCTTGTTTTTTAAAAATAGAACGAGACAACAAGCCCTAATGTTTTCAAAACTTATCCAATAACCCTCTAAAACCCTAGAACACTAGGTATACCATGTTTTTTCTCGAAAAACTTGACTTGTGGAAAATTTGAAATACCTTTAGGAGTAAATTACCAAAATGCCCACTGACCCATAAAATAGTGATTCGACTGTTTTGCCCAAAAATTTTCAACTATTTTACAAATATTCAATAACTTAGCTTTGGAAATCATCAGTGAGAATATTTTAGTTACGGAAAATTACTAAAATACTCATGTAAGAAAAAGACGAAAATACCTCGGTTAGAAATGGGCGAAATGTCCGATGAGTGAATAGGTATGGAAAGTATTATGGAATGGATGCATGAACTTCTTTGTGTGAACTAGGATAGAAATCAAACATTGTTTGCTCGAAAGAATCTCTGATTAAACCTCATCCATAAAACTTCTTCAGCGAGTAATAAAGTGAAACAAATGCTAACGCATAAAATTCTTCTTAATCAGTAAAAGCGCGGTAGATAGAATGAGTTCTAGAGGACGTGGGCCAGTGGGACGTGGTAGGGTAGGATGGCGGTTGTGCAGACCCGTCAGTCGGGGACAAGGTTCGGAAAATGAGGTACCATCGCCACCACCACCTCCTACTTTTAGAGTGAGGCGGGCGGGACGGGCACGTGGCGACCCAGTATCATAGCCGTGTTAAGTAGTCTTGGAGATGGTGGGTGTGGTGGTGGAAATGTTGGAGCTCGGAAATATGTCCTCGAGCGACTCCCGATCTAACGGAGCGGAGGTATTCCAGAGTGTGTCGAGTAGCACCCGGCTGGTGGAGATATTGGTCGAGTCCACCGGAAGGATCATGGATGACCTTGACTCAGATCCGAGGAAGAGAAGTCGAAGGCGCGTGTCGCTTCTAAAGGATGAAGCGTGATCGGTGGTGGCTTACGGTTCGAGATGGGGCTACACCGATGATTTGACTTGGGAGTATTTCGTAACCGCGTGATCGAAGAAAAAGTATGTGGGCATTAGCTACACCCAGCCCAGAGAAAGGCTTTTCTGGGATTAGTTCAAGGAACTAAG
The DNA here is from genome assembly GCA_025698515.1 of Gossypium sturtianum. NCBI lineage: Eukaryota > Viridiplantae > Streptophyta > Magnoliopsida > Malvales > Malvaceae > Gossypium > Gossypium sturtianum. The sequence goes on from CM046953.1 coordinate 110,237,571, forward strand.
TCCGTGTCGGAATATGAGGCGAATTTCTAAAATTTGAGTAGATATGCGAGAGGCATCGTGGCTCACGAACATGAGCGCCTGTGTCCGCTTTGAGGACGGACTCGAGACGATCTAAGATTACCGACGATTGCCCCACAAAGAAGTTCGTGAGTTCTCATCTCTAGTGGAGAAGGCTAAGGTAGCCGGAAGGAATCAAGGAGGCCGTGAGGCGAGAACTATAGTAAGAACAATCGGAAGAGAAGTTTTGGGTCACCGGGTCAAGCGGAAGTGCTCGAGAAAAAGGCTAGGCCAAGTGGGCCCAATCGGTGGGCCATGAGGCCCTGGCAACCGCTAATCGAGTAGGCCGGTCTGAGTGCAATCGTGGAAAGACCCATTGGGGAGGATGTTGGACCGATGATAAGGGATGTTTTGAGTGTGGGTCTTTGGAGCATCGTGGTCGAGATTGTCCCCTAAAACTAGCTAAGCGGCGAGTAAGGACGAGGAACCGTGCTCGGGATAGAAATGTAGGACCACGGAGGTCGTGGTAATGGTAGAGGAAATAGCGGTCCTAACTGAGGTCGTGGAACTCAAGGCGAGGTGCGAGGCAACACCTGCAGGCTAGGCAGCTGGCTTAGTTTACTGCAATGCAGGTGTCGCGAAGAAGGTGGCGCACCGGATGTCCTGCTTTCGGTGCGTTTCTAATTTTCGGTCTTCCTTATGTTGCATTGATTGATGTGGGCTCGACACACTCGTACATTGCTAGTAGTGTGGTAGGAACAATGGACCTAAACTCTGAAACTGCTTCTAGGGAGATGACTGTAGTTAGCCCCTTAGGTCACTCCGTGGTCGTAGATAAACTCTATAGAGGCGTACCCTCTAGAACTTGAAGGGGTAGTATTTGTAGGCGATCTAATGGAACTACCGTTTGGGGAGTTCGATTTGATACTTGGTATGGATTGGTTGGTTGAGTACCAAGCAAGGTTGGATTGCGCGGCTAAGCGCATGGTCCTTAAAACGGCTGAAGGTGATGAGGTGGTTATGATAGGAGAGAGAAGGAATTACCTATCCAGCGTAGTGACCGCCTTAAAAGCCAGAAAAGATGGTCAAGAAGGGTTGTGAGGCGTATTTGGTTCAAATCAGTAGCTTTGGAAGCTAAGGGTTAGTAATTGAAAAGGTCCGAACGGTTGGGAATTTGTTGATGTGTTCCCCGGAAGAACTTCCGGGTTTGCCTCGGATCGAGAAGTCGAGGTCGGTATAGACTTGCTACCTGGGCACGCACTGTGTCCATAGCACCATACCCCGAATGGCACCAAAGGAATTGGTGGAGCTAAAGGCTCAAATTCGTGGAGCTCTTGGATAGAGGTTTATACGACCAAGTATATCTCCGTGGGAGCACTCCGTGTTGTTTGTCAAGAAGAAGGGCGGTTCTATCGCGGATGTGCATCGACTACCGCGCTTAAATAAGTTGCGATCAAGAACAAGTACCCGTTGCCTCGGATTGACGAACTTGTTCGATCAAGCGAAGGGTGCCTCGGTGTTTTCGAAGATAGACCTTAGGTCGAGTTATCACCAATTAAGGGTAAAGGAGGCCGATGTTCACAAAGCGGCATTCCGAACTTCGGTATGGGCATTTCGAGAGTTCTTGGTGATGCCATTTGGGTTGACTAATGCACCGGCGGCATTCATGGACTTGATGAACAGAGTATTCCGGAAGAAGATTTGACCGGATTCGTGCGTGGTGTTCATAGACGACATATTGGTTTATTCAGGACGAGAAGAAGAGCGCGACAAGCATTTCACGGATAGTTACGCAAGTATTGAGGAGAAAGCGGTTATATGCCAAATTCGATAAGTGTGAATTTTGGCTTAGGAAGTGGCTTTCTTAGGTCATGTAGTATCACCAAGGAATTAGGGTAGACCCTCGCAAGATTGAAAGCGAAGATTGGAGTGGGAAACCACCTAGGGACGGTGTTTGAAATCTAAGTTTTTACGGGTTTAGCGAGGATACTATCGGAGATTCGTGGAAGGATTCTCTCTAATAGCAGCACCGCTTGACTAAGTTGCTAAGGAAAGGTGTCCCGTTTGTATGGACGGAGAAAAGCAAGAAGCTTTGATAAGTTAAGGAAGATTTTGACTAAGCTCCGGTTTTGGTGCAACTGACGGAAAGTTATTCACGGTTTATTGTGATGCATCTCACAATGGTTTGGGATGTGTGTTGATGCAGGATGGGAAGGTAGTAGCCTATGCATCCGTCGATTAAGATCGCATGAGGTTAACTACCCAACGCACGACTTGGAGTTAGCGGCAAGTCGCGTGCTTTGCTTTGAAGATATGGAGACATTATCCGTATGGAGAGAAGTCGATGGTCTACACGATCACAAAAGCTTGAGGTATCTTCGACTCGGAAGGATCTAAATCGAGACAGCGTCGATGGATTGAACTACTAAGGACTATGATTGTTCCATCGAGTACCATCAGGAAAGGCTAATGTAGTAGGCGCGCGATTGGCGGGAAGAGCGTACGGACTTAAGAGCAATGTTCGCTCGGTTAAAATGCTGTATGATGATGGGAGTCTTTTGGCGAACTTCAAGTAAAGCCGACTTGGATTGAGGAGATTAAAGAAAAGCAGTTAGTGGATGAAGGCTTGAGCTCTAAGAGGTACAAGTTCAAGGCGGTGGTTTGGAAGGTACATCTGTCTTGTGATGGAGTGCTTTGTTTTCAAGGACGAGTATGTATGCCAAAGGATCGAGTGGCGCGAAAAATTCTCAAGATGCACATAGCAGCCCATACGCTATGCATCACAGGGGAAGCAAGATGTATGGAGATTTGCGGAAAGCAGCTTACGTGGCACAGGTTGAAGCGTGAGATAACGGAGTTTGTAGGTAAGTGTCCGACGTGTCATTGAAAAGTTGAGGCCGAACATCGGTCACCATCGGGACTACTTCAACCGATAAAGATCCTCAATGGAAATGGGAGAGGATCACCATGGATTTTGTTAGTGGGCTACCCTTACGCCCACCAAGAAGGATGCACCCTGCAGGTAATTGTGGATCGCTTAACTAAATCACCTCACTTCATGCCTAAGTGAGAATGGATTACTCACTCCGAAGCTAATGCGGCTTATATGTGGTGAAATAGTGAGGTTGCATGGCGTGCGAAGTCGATTATCTCGGATAGGGATCCCGATTCACGTCAAGGTTTTGGAAAGCGTTGCATCAAGCTTTGGGTACACGGTTAGATTTCAAGATGCGGCTTTCCATCCACGATCGACTGACACGATCGGAAAGGGTGATCTGAGTTTTAGAAGACATGTTAAGAGGTCATGTCTTGGATTTTAGTGGTAGTTGGGAGGAGTACCTACCATTAGCGGAATTCGCCTATAACAAATGATTATCAGCGAGTATTCAAATGGCTCCATACGAGGCCCTATATGGACGAAAGTGTCGTACTCCTACATGTTGACTCGAGTTGGGAGAAAGACAAGTTCTCGGTCCAACCGTAATCGAGACGGAAGACAAAGTCAAGGTGATTCGGTCTCACGCCTCAAGGAAGCATCGGATAGGCGTAAGTCTTATGCCGATCTCAAACGAAAGGAAGTGGAGTATCTCATGTAGGAGAGAAAGTCTTTCTGAAAGCATCGCCTTGGAAAAGGTATTGAGATTTGGACGAAAAGGAAGCCGAGCCCAAGGTTCATTGGGCCATATCTGCTTATAAAGCGAGTGGGACCGGTGAGCTTATCAACTAGAGTTGCCAGGAACCGAGTCGATTCATGACGTATTCCATGTATCAATCTTTGAGGCGGTATCAGATCGGATCAGATCGCGCGTTGTGCAGTGGTGCGAGAGATCGAGGTGAACACGGATTTATCTTTGAGGAAGAACTGGTCAGATTGTAGACCAAGATGTGAAAGTTCTACGTGGGGAAGGCGGTGCCTTTAGTGAAAGTGTTATGGCGGAACCACGGAGTGGAAGAAGCTACGTGGGAGCCCGAGGAGGTGATGCGGCAACAATACCCCATCTCTTCGATCAAGGAATTTCGAGGACGAAATTTATTTTAAGGGGTAGAATCGTAACATCCCAAAACGGGGCTATTTGGAAATAAATTATTTTTCTTATGTATAAATCTATTTGTGTCATTATTTATGGAATAATAATGATCAATTTAAGGCTTTGTGTTGGCTCGATTTGGTAGGAAATTTTAGTTTTTAACTTTGAAAAGAGGGGAGCCTTGGTAAGTGGTGTTATAAGAATAAATGTAGGGTATTATTAACACTAATTAGGCCTTGGTAAAGTGGCAAAAGAAGCCCACTTAAGAGCTACATGTGACGCCACAATGAGCAAGGGAGAGCACAGTGTTCGAGTCGCGAAAGTCCTCTCTTTTGCTCTTTGAATGGGACGGCATAGGGGAGAGATTTTCTCTCTTTAAACTCTTTTTTTTTTTTTTTACATTTAACTAGATATTATGTGAATAATCTAAAAAGGGTGGCAAGAGAAAAGTAGGCATGTGTTAATTCAAATTCTTTTGAATTATTTCAAATTAGTGGCCTAGAGAAAAACTAGGTGATGGCCCCAGAATGTGGGACTCCTTGGTGAAGAGAGTTGGCTAGGAGTTGGACTCCTTGTTGCCAAGGTTGACTGACAAGCATTAGGGGAGGGGGTGCCGAATTTCTTTATAAGCACCCATCCATCAATAGGTTTTCTTTTTCTCACTTTTGTTAGTTACAGAAACCTCAACCTCTCTCGTTGTTCTTCTTTTATTTCTTTCCTTCTCTTAAAGACCTTAGCCGAATTCCCTACACATCAACCTCTCCTCTCTATCTTCTTTCTTTCCTCTTCTAAAAACTCCTAGCCTAAACTTTTATTTGGCGGAATACACCCCATTGGTTTCACAGAAAACTCTCTTCCTCTACTCTATGGTCTTGGCCGAATACTAAGGGTGACCCAAGTCTCTCTGGGATTCTTCTTCCAATCGGTTTAAGAAGGTAAGGGACACTAGCCGAAATTCCGTGAGTCCTCTTTTTAGTCTCTTGCCGATTCCCATTAAGGGGGTAGGTGCCGATTTCAATAGTGGTTGATAGGGCTTCTAAACGGTTGTGATAAGCGATTCTTTTATAGGTACTTGGATTCGGGAAGCAATCAACCCAAGCTATAATCTTTTGTGACCGATTGTTAAGGTGGTGAGATCGGTTTTCTTTATTTTTGATATCCATTTAAGCCAAGGCTACTAACTTGTTGAAAGTGTGCGATTATAGGGTGGTGAAGTAAAGAGCTAGTACTCAAGATATTCAGTAAGATTTCGGTTCATAAGGAACCCTCCTAATATTTTGGTTTTGGCCGAATGGCCTAGGATACTAACCCTTATGAATGGCCGAATATAGGGGCAAGGACATTAAGTGTGACCGACATCTCTTTTCGGGATTTAGACGATTCAGTGGTGACAGGTGTGTACATACACACTTATAATAGTTAATAAAGTGTATTAAGTGTATGTTATGTGTAAATCTGCTTTATGTAGATATGGCAATAGTACCTTAATGGTACAAGCAAGGATCCCGGTAAGTCTCTATTTGTATGAGATCGATAATAATGCTTTTGGGAAGCATGGATTATTTGATACATGTGATATATGTATGTTCTGTTATTAACTGCTTGATATGGGTTGATGAGAGGAGGGGGCAGTGATATCGTGCTGACGAGCACCAGTGCTTTGGTAGCACACTGTGACTATATGTCACCAGAGGTTTGGTACCTCCAGAGGTTTGGTACCTCATAGCGACTTGTCCCTGTGGTTAACACCACCGTGGGTTGGCCCCACTTGAGATATGGGATCATCTGCGGTGATTTGGTATCACACGATGGGTTGGCCCCATCACCCGATTTGTGTCTACTGACACCAATGCTTTGGTAGCACATTGTGACTATATGTCACCAAAGTGGTTTGGCACCACCAAGTTGTTTTGGTAACACATCGTGACTACGGTCACGGTGGTTTGGTACCACAAGGGGTAGACAAAGGTGTTTGGTTGGCTAGGTTGGGTACACAATACTGCATAAATTAAGCGTTATATGTTGTGTATGAAACGTTGTATTAACCGGGAAGGGTTACATATTTGAGTCTTGGTGACTCACCTTCTCCTTTAACATTTTTCAGGTGACTCGTAGATGGCGGTGGAGGAGCCGGTTGGACTCGAGGTGGCCATGCGGTGGATTTAAACTTATAGAACTTTAATTTGTTTAATTTTATTTTGGGTTGTAATAAGGCCTCCATAATCCTTATTTGTTTTTTTATGTGGATATTTACTCAAGACTATACTATTAAATTGAATTAAATCACATGCTTTTTTGGTTAACACGAAAAGGTTTATTCGTGCCATCGGGCACACTTGAAATCTAGTATAACAATTGGACTTAATTAGAATTCCAAATTAAATCTAAGGGTAGCTTTGACAAGACAACCGAAAGCGAGAAGTTTTCAATAAAAATTAAATGTTTTTCAAATGGTGTTCACAAGGTTTTACTCATTAACAAATCAAATTCGATTCGTAGTGTTTGGGCGGGTTTGGGTTGTTACATTTTCCAAAGCCACAACCATCCGATAGATTTAGAACCATAATGCTATACTATGACCGACATTTCAACCGTATAGATAAAACAACACTTCAATATCAATGGTGTACCTCAACTTAAAGAGGGAAAAGCGAAAGTGGCCCCAATAATAGCCAATGCGTGATTATAGTTTCTATAATCTGTAATCTCTATCACCATACCTCATGATCGAGTTAATATTTATAACGATAATGAATGTAATTACCTCCAATCAAAGAATATCTTTCTACAAGTAACCCATGTTTACATAATAAAGAGTTTGATGATATCTCGGGAAAATTTAGAAAAGTAATATCACGCATACTCGATAGAAACAACTATGATAAAGACAATATAATTTTCCTATTCGCAATTCGGAGCTTTAATCAGTAGAAAGTAGTAAATAACATCATATGAACCTTATCATTAAATCTTATATCAATCATGATGAATTAGAAAGCCCAAGTATGATAGAGCAATACCTCTCATGAATTAACCAAACTTACGATAATTTCATCTATCATGATTTACTAGCCTTTCAATACGACAAATATTGCATCTGTAGACATACACAATTTCATATGCCTCTCGAGAATAACAGGACTTATAGAGTACCTGGAAGATGTTGTTTGTAATATACCCAATTCTCACAAATTGTATTCAAATATCTTTGCGCTTTTATCACTATTCCACTAACCCATAAAATCATCGATAATCTTATATTATTCACTTTCATTTGAAAGAGTCAATTCGTAAGAATTTTCGTCTAATCCCTTCCTTAATTATCATATCTGGATAAGTCAATTACTCATGAATAACTTCTTCCTTAACAATGACATCACATATTCAAAATAATCTTTAGAAAAATCGATATCTCTTTAATACCGCTCTTTACTTATTAACCTGCTCTCATTTTGACTACATCATTAGTCATTCAAATTTTGAACTCTTTAGTTCCACATTCATGAGCTTAATCCATATAAATCTTGTGAATTTCATTGAATAAAACAATAATCGTGAGGGGGTGGAGATCGTAAGCCTCAAAATTTAACTTTCATATATATATATATACTCATATAAAACAACATTTATCATTCTCATGTACTATAAAACATTTATCCGTACCTTCTCGATTCTATTTCATCATCGTAACATTTTACTCGGATACTTGAGTATCTCTTTCTGAGTCATCAGAAATTAGCTTGGTTGGAAAGCATCTCTATCTATTTGTAAAACAATTTTTCATCAGAGTCGGAGATATCACACTATCACAAAGTTATATAATGTCATGTATTTCTAGACTCACATATGCCACATTCAATCAGAACCAACTAAATCAGTAGCTTTTCTACCACTAAATGTAACACCCGAACCCGTGATTCATGCTGTTGGAATAGGGTTTCAGAGTGTTACCGAAACATTTATAACATTAATCGATTAATTCAGGCAAGTTACTATTCATTCACCAAGGTCATTCATAATGTCCCTTAAATGGACCCTCGAGGCCCAATACGAGCATTAGAATCAAGTTGAGACTAAATCGGGAACTCAAGGAATTTTTTGCGAAATTCTAAAATTTTCCCAAGTGCAGGGCTCACATGCCCGTGTGGTCCAAGGGACACGCCCGTGTGACCTTGGGACACGCCCGTGTTGCAGGCCGTGTTAAAAACTAGGTAGCTCTCTGACTTGCGCCACACGACCATGCCACATGCCCGTGTGCTAGGCCGTGTGGTTAATAAAATTCAATCTGAATTAGGTGCAGGTTTCACACGGCCAAGACACACGCCCGTGTTCTAGGCCATGTGGCACACACGACTGAGACACACGCCCGTGTCTCTGCCCGTGTGCTCAATTCTGAGCATTCTGTTTCTCAAAATTAAGGTGCAGGGGACACACGGCCTAACCACATGCCTGCGTTACCAGGCCGTGTGTCACACACGGTCTAGACACACGCCCGTGTGGACAAAATAAAGCCATTCCTAGCATCATTTCCCACCCCAATCTTTGCCATAATCCTACCCCACATCTTGCATTCATAACCCAACAAATCCAAGCATTTTATTCAAGCATATTCCATCCATCATCATGGCATATCATTTTATGCATACATGTTTGCAATCTTACCTTGGTTATGTCCTCATGTTAGACATAATTTGATCAACTACTTAACATATATAGGGCTAACATAATATGACATTACAGGTATATCAAAACAATCATTACTAGCCATTCCAATGGCTAGATTATAAGCATCGTTTATGTTTACATGCCAATATGGGCAACATATCCTATACATGCCATTACAATCGTAATTGAATTACCATACTATACCGAAATGGGCCGATGGATAGTGTGAGTGATCTCCGCCGAGCTTGCAATCCAACAAGCTTCTGATTTACTCTAAAATAGGGGGAAATAAAATGGGGTAAGCATAAAATGCTTAGTAAGTTCATATAACATGGTACTTAACTTACCATACAACCTATCTGAGGTAACTAAATAAGGTATAACCAACCACTTTGATCTCAAGCCCTACACACATCCTCATTGCCCTTGTTAGTCATATATTCCATAGTAATATCAAGACATGTATGGGCTCAACAATAATCAAGTTTCCAAGCACATATGCTTTCCACATCATGTATTCATTCAACATACATAATTCATCTCATTATTTTGAGTATAATTTCATAATAGTTCATTTCAAGTTCAGATCATTTCGCATCAGAACTTTACACATATTACTCGAAATATCAAAGTCACGATTAGTACACTCTAGGTGTACAAGTCCATAATCAAAAATGAACATTCTCATCAAATAGTTTCCATGTACAAATATCATCATCTCATATTTCATATATCACTTGTCATGTATCATCATTTTCTTACATTTCATGTAATATTCTTTCATGTCATATTTCCATATCATATGTATCATTCCATGTCAATTTGTTTCAATTCATCTTTGCTCTTGCAAGAACTTTACCCGTTGAATTTATTCGAAATATTGTTGGGTACATGTAGTACACCCAAGGTGTACAAATCAAAATCCGTCAATTCACGTCCAATAGTATCCTTAAGGTACAATTTTCAGAGAGTACACTCTCGAGCTACACATGTATACAACAGATTACCACCAAAGCTAAATCCTTTTTATGTCATATGCTCTAAAGAGCTTGATCTCGGATTACCCGTCCCAAGCTAAATCCATCCATAACATATGCTCGAGAGGACTTATATCGAGATTACCCGTCTGGGCTAAATCCTTTTGTAATGAAGTCATTAGGATTACTCGTCTGAAAGCTAAATCTATGCTGCACAAATGTAGGACCTCATTCGTTTCGGCAATTACATTTATCCATCGATTTTCTTTTGTTCAAACGGGATTTAATATTTCCAAGAATTTTTCGGTATGTGATCATTTCATACATCTTTAACATCAATATAATTCATATGATAACATTCCACAACCATTCCGAGCATAAAAGCAACATTTCCATCATTTACCCTTTTAACATCTATCGGGCATTATCAATTAATTAGAACATTTTTATTTATCGGGCTTGATCGGATATGTAATCCTTTCATATATATTTATGACATTTATACAATTTACATAAACACAATCAAAACAAACATATAAATAAACATATTTTAGTTACACGAACTTACCTCGACAAATGTTCGTGTACATAAATCCACTAATCCGACATTTTCCTCGTTTTAACTTCGAATTTGGTCTATCCGGATCTATAAGAGTAAATTTAATGTCAATTTATCACATTTTACACTTATTTGGACTCAATTTTTATCCTAGGAAAAATTACAATTTTGCCCCTAACTTTTCCATAAATTACCATTTTGTCCCTGGGCTTGGAAAATGAAATTCATAAAATCCGACCCTCTACCCAGCCTAGACGAAATATACATACAACTTTTACAGCACATACATTTCACAAATTTCAGCATTTTCCATGGATTTTCACCAATTTTCATTTTAGTCCCTAAATCAAGTTTTCATGAAAAATCACTTTGTAAAAGTTATTTATCTATAATCAATCTTTCATTTTCTACCATCAATTTCAAATTTCCAGCATATACATCCTTGACCCGATTTTTATACTTTGATAACCTTTCAAATTGATCCCCAAATAGATAGTTTAGGCTATCCCAATTCCAAAAATATCAAAATTACTAAAAAGCAGCCAAGGAAACTTACCCAATTTGGCCATGAAAGTTTCTTCTCTCTCTCTTAGGGGGTTTCCATGTTTATTTTGGGGAAGAAGATGAGAAAATATGATTTTTTTATTTTCTTTTCATTTTTTTAATTAATTAATATTTTTACTTTCCAATTTAGTCCCTAGCCTTTTTCTCATTTTCCATGGATGAATCATCCAAAAATATCTACATACTTTTTATTAATGGTCTAATTACCATATAAGGACCTCTAGTTGTTTGATCCTAGTCCCTAGCCTTTTTCTCACTTTCCATTCCTATTTGATCCTTATAGCTACTAGAATTCAACTTTCACATTTTATGCGATTTAGTCCTTCTCGTAATTAAGCACTAAATCGATAAAATTTTTGTATCAAAATTTTCACATGAATTTTCTAACATAATACGGTCCATATAATAAAATAAAAATAAATTATATTTTCCGCTCGGATTTGTGGTCTCGAAACCACTGTTTCGATTTCACCAAAATTTGAGCTGTTATAAAGCCGCTTTAAGACGATCCGAATCAATCTGACTTTATCTTTACTCTCAAAAACCAACTCAGGACCCAAAACTCGTCGTTCACCCAACTTTGTCCAACACAGCAAGGTACGGCACTTACGATCATACAGAGCCTTGTAAGGTGCCATCTGAGTGCTAGACTGAAAACTATTATTGTAGGTGAACTCGGCTAATGACAGAAAATCCTCCCAACTACCTCGGAGATCAATCACCCAACTCTGAAGCATATCCTCCAGTATTTGAATCACCCTCTCAAATTGACCATCTGTCTGAGGATGGAATGCAGTATTGAAATCCAATCTCGAACCCAAAGCCTCATGAAGCTTTCTTCAAAACTAAAAAGTAAAACAAGGATCTCTATCAGAAATTATCGAAACCGAAACCCCGTGAAGTCTCACAATCTCAAAAATGTATAGCTTGGCCAACTTCTGATGAGAATAATCTGTCCGAACATGAATGAAGTGGGCAGACTTGGTCAACTGATCCTTGATGACCCATACAGAATCTTTATTATTAGGTGTTAAGGCAACCCACTAACGAAGTCTATAGTCACATGTTCCCATTTCCATAAGGGAATCTTGACGGGTTAAAGCAAACCCAAAGGCAACTGATGCTCAGCCTTAACTTGCTGGCATGTCAGACAACGAGAAACAAAATTTATTACCTCTTTTTTCAAACCCGGCCACCAATACAATTAACGAAGATCTTGATACATCTTATTTCCACCAGGATGCATAGCATAAGGGCTACTATGCGCTTCCCTCAGAATAAACTGTCTCAAATCAAAATTATTCGGTACACAAACCCGTCCTCGGAAACACAGAACCCCATCACTGTTCAGCCCAAAGTCAGCCGTACTACCATCCTTTACTTGATGGAAACGCAGAACCAGAGAATCATCCCCTAACTATTTATCCCGAATCTGATCAATCCAAGTCGGCCTAACTTGCAACTCGACTAGCAGACTCCCATCATCAAACAGACTTAGGCAAGCAAACATTGCCCTCAAATCAGACATTGTCCTACGACTAAGAGAGTCGGCCACCATATTGGCCTTACCGGGATGATACTCTATAGTGCAATCTAGTCCTTGAGCAGTTCAATCCATCTACGCTGCCTAAGGTTCAACTCCTTTTGGGTAAGGAGATACTTAAGGCTCTTGTGACCGGTGTAGAAGATATACCTATCACCATACAGATAGTGCCTCCAAATCTTTAAGGAAAAAACCATGGAACTTAACTCGAAATCGTGCATCGGATAATTCCCCTCGTGTGACTTAAGCTGTCGGGACGCATAAGCCACAACCTTAAAATCTTGCATCAGAACACACCTCAAACCGACATGTGACACATCACTATAGACCACAAACTCCTTACCAAGCTCAAACTATATCAGAACAGGATCCTGAGTCAAAAAAAAATTGAGCTTTTCAAAGATCGATTGCTGCTCAATAGTCCAGAAAAAAGGAGCGTCCTTTTAAAATAGCTTAGTTAGAAGAGCTGCAATTAACGAGAAACCCTCGACAAGTCTCCGGTAGTAGCCCGCAAGGCTCAGAAAACTGCGAATCTCAGAAACATTCCTAGGCTATTTCCAATCAAGTATAGCCTCAATCTCTCTAGGATCAACTCAGATCCCCTCTGTAGAAACCACATGCCCCAGAAACGTTACTTCTCTTAACCAAAATTCACACTTGCTCAACTTAATATAGAGCTGTTTCTCTCGAAGTATTTGAAGAACTACTCTAAGATGCTCATCATGTTCATCTTTGGTCTTAGAGTATACCAGAATGTCATTGATGAAAACTACGATGTACTAATCCAAATACTACTAGAAAACTCGGTTCAACATATCCATGAATGCAGCCAAAGCATTTATCGAACCAAAGGGCATGACTTAAAACTCGTAATGCCCATAACAAATCTTAAAAGCCGTCTTATGTACATCAACTTCCTTAACCTTAAGCTGATGATATCCAGAACGAAGATTTATCTTGGAAATTACCGGAGCCCCATGATACTGATCAAACAGGTCGTAGATCCTCGGAAGTGGGTACTTATTCTTCACTATTAGCTTATTCAACTGTCGGTAGTCAATACACATTCTCATGGTACCATCCTTTTTCTTTACAAACAAAACCGGTGCCCCCCACAGAGACACACTAGGATGGATGAATCCACAATCCAAGAGCTCTTGAAGCTGAGCCTTTAGCTCCATAAGCTCTTTCGGTGCCATATGATAAGGAGCGATGGACACCAGAGCTATACCCAGTAGAAGCTCAATACCGAACTCAACTTCCCGACTTGGAGGTAAACCCAGTAATTCCTCGGGGAAAACATTCAAAAATTCCTTAACTGTTCTGATGTTCCCAACAAAAGAGCACACAGAAGCTGAATCACTTACAAAAGCCAGATACGCTTCACACCCCTTCCGAACCAGTTTTTCAGCCACAAGAGCGGAGATCACATTAGATAAGTAATCCCGACGCTCCCCAAACTGACTCGGTGTTTCACAAGTCAGTCCATTCCCAAAATCAGATCAAATTCTCCGAACGCTAGTTCCATCCAATTAGCCGGAAACACAACCCCTTGTACCTCCAACGGTACATTCCTATATAGTTTACTGGCCTGAACAAATTGACCCAACGAGCTAAGTACAAATCTCACCGGAAGAGCTCTCAACAAAAATCCCCAAGTTTACAAAAACAGAACTAGCTACATAAGAATGTGTTGACCCTATGCCTATCAGTGCAAAATAAGGGGCATAAAAAATAAAGAACATAACTGTAATCACATCAGTGGCGTCTCTGTCCTCACGACGTCTAAAAGCATAAACCAACGCAGCCTACCTCACCTTATCTAATTAGCACCTCTCTCTGGTGCCCTCTGTCCTCTAACCATACCATTACCACCCCTGATCAAACCACGGCCCCTAGGCAACTACTGAACTGCCCTCTGAGGCTGAACAAAACCCAGAACTGGAGCTTGCATCCAATCAAAACGCTGTGGGCAATCTCTAATACGGTGCTACAATGACCCACATCATAAACACGCTACCAACCTCCTCCAACACTCGCCGGGATGGCGTCCACCATAATCACTGCAAGACTGAGCCACAGTAGGAGCAACTGGAACTCCAACTCTAGAAGGCCCATCAAATTTAGCCCATTTCCTAGGCCTCTATACAGAACTAGAGAGCTCCGGATCCCTCTTATTCTTACCTCTCTCACGGTCTTTATTATGGCAATCAACGCGATTAACCTCCTCGGTGATCTTCGCCTTTCCCACCAAGACGACGAGCTTTTTCTCCCTCTACAAAGCTATCATAACCTTCAAATTATCCCTTAAACCATCCTCAAAATGAACACATTTCTCATTCTCAGTCGCTACCATCCCATGAGCGTAACGGCTCAATCTCAAAAATTTGGCCTCATACTCGGACACAGTCCTATCCCCCTGAGTGAGGTTCATGTACTCACATCTACGAGCGTCCACATAACTCACCCCCACATATTTCTTTTGGAAGGTAGTCTTAAAATATTCCCAATTAACCCGATCCGCTTGAGTACCCTCCTCAACCGATAACCACCACTGGTACGCCTCAATGCAAAGCAGAGATACTGCACCCTTCAATTTCTGCTCAAGGGTGCAGTCAATATCATTCATTATCCTCTCGGTGGCCTCCAACCAGTATTCAGCCACAGTAGGGGCGACTCTGGTGACGCCCCTAAATAGCTCAGCTCCATTAAACTGAAGTCACTCAGTTACTTACCCACGACTCACAGAACCAGAATGGGGCCAAGTGACCCTCTCCAATACTCTAAGCATGGTTGGGACAATGCGTCGTCCCCAGCCGAGCGGCTTTGAGACCCAGTCTCAGCTGAAAGTGTAACCGGTGTCTCGCTCGTATCCAAATTAGGCATACTGCCCATCGAGGGTAAGTTAGCTCAAGTTCCTCTATAGCGCCCGCCATGCCCACGAGTACCACGACCACGCGTTCCATGAGCACTCATCGTATTCAAAGTTTTATCTACATTACGAAGTTTTATGAATCAGTTTCAGTATTTATTAGCAGTATTTTATGCTTCAAATAATAATTAGAAGTTGTTTCAGAATGTTTAGAAATTTTAGTCTCTAACTAATTGAATGCAATTTAGTCATTTCAGAGTTTTCTAACTAAAGTATTTCTAAATTAGAAGTACTTACAGGATCGGCACCGGAAAATCGGTGTACAACATACTTACTTTCAGATTAAAAATAAACTTTACTCGAAGAAACAATTTTTTTTTACAAACAAATTTTTGAACCCAAAATTTCAGAGCCCGAGTTTTGCAACTTGACTCTGATACCACTAAATGTAATACCCCAAACCCAGCCTAGACATTATGGTCGAATATGGAAGTGTTACGAAGAAAATTTATAAAATGACTTCCTTGTTACTTGCAAATCATCGTAAACCGTTTTTACTTAGTATGCCCGATTTGTTTGGAAAATGTGTTGATTTACTTATTTAATTTAAAATTTTTGTTCCTTTACGTCTATCATTTCAAACGACTATTTTGAAGTGAAGTTTCATAAAATGTTATATTTTTGGTAATTCAAATTTTTACTTTGAAAACCATTATTTCAGAAAAGTTGTTGTTTTTGGAAATACCGTTTTATCAGTCGCTGCGCTAGAAAAGCCAAATCCGAAACCAGAAATAGTCCCAAAAAGTCCGGAGAGTCCGAAAACTACAAGACTCTCAAAAGCTAGAAAATTAAGCAATTTTTTTATGAAAATGCAGTTTTACGGAAAAGTGGTCACATTTGAGTTTTCGTCGCACCGACCCGCCTAAGTCTGAGGGTTACCTGATCAAAACAGACAAATAGAGAATGAGTTTTGTAACTCAGTATGCAACGCAAATGTAAACACCATTCAGATTTTAACCATAGACAGAACAAATACAGAAATAGAACTTTCACAGAACCAATATCATACAGAATCGTACAGAAACAGATATGCATAGTCCTACCGCCATCCTCTACACACCAACTTCGACCATCCCAACAAACCACATGGGGTATAAAACACCCACCTAGCCCTACACACAGCATAGTTTCTATATGACGCTTTTCAGAATAGTCGCAGTAGTGCTGCCAGTTTATTGGCGAGATGTCGCCTCACAGAGAACACTTCCTCTTCATAAAACAAATCCACCCCATAGCCAAATACAGACAAAATATCAGATATAATAGAGTACAGATACTAGAATGTATATCACATGCATGCTCGTATAACAAATGCTAAACATGCTCTTACATACAAAACAGCTCATACATATCATATTACACAATACTCACGTAGATGTTATTTTCATCAATCTCAATCTAACAGAGAGGTAGATTTCATGCTTTACAACTCATACCACACATACCGACCCTACGAAAGGCCTACAGTCGATTGGAACGACGTGAACGACCCTAAGGAAAAATTCTGGAATGGGCATGTGGGCCCACACGGCTTAAAATGGCCTAACACACGGCCTCACACACAGCCTATCGCACAGTCGTGTGGCATCCACAGGCCCTATTTTTGGCTTTCACCAATCGTCATTTTCTCGTGTTTTCATTACACACTTGGCTCGATTTCGATGCGAAAACAACCCCAAGACCTCCGAAACCTAAAAACAGTATCCCAACAACTATTTTAGCAATTGAGTTACGAATTCAACAAGACTAAACCGAACTTAACCTCTCAAAACTAAACAACGCACACGAACTTACTGCCAACGAACACAATCACACACACGAATTAGGCCGCTGGAGCGAAATCCACTGCTCCACAATCTTCTCCTACACAACACATTCACAGAAATTAAATTCCCCAAACTACAACACCATTACGCCATCTCAAAAAAGAAGATCCTAAAACGGACTTACAGAAACTAAAAGCTAAAGATAAGCAAAACCCCACTTACCAAGCCAAACGAAGAACACCGGGAATTCGAATCACAGCGATTTGAATGAAAGATTTGTGAATAGAATCAAGGGAGAAGCAAAAAAAATGAAATTGGCAGAGAAAAGAAAAGAAGAGAAAAAAATGTCAGAAAGAAATGAATACTGGGAAAAAGAATTAAATTAAAATTTTAAAAATTAAATCAAATAATATCCCAACTCCCCACTAACTAACAAATCCCACCAAAATCGACCCACTAACTCTCATCCACTACCATAGAATTTTAATTCCCCTAAACCTCTACTACACAACCGACACACACACATAAGCAAAATTTATTGCCAAATGCTCACTCAAGGATTCGAACACAGGACCCTAGGGCAAGCTAACACATACCACTTGAACCAGCAGGCTCATTCTGATATGAGTTGACCAAGAATATGATCTAAGTCAAGCCATTAATGACAAGGCTAGAACAAAAATAACAAAATTCCAAAAATTGAGACTTGAAACCAAGACTTCAAACACACACCCACATCACTTAACCACTAAAGCAGACAATTAATAATGAAAAAATTCGTAAAAACAAGATTTTATAAGTCAGGGCATTACACCCACGACGAAAACAACAGCAAGAATTAACAAAAGAAAGAATTTTCTAAAGAGGGAAAAGAAAGAAGGAAAAGAGAATAGAGTGAAACCAAAATAAAGAAAAGAAAAAGAACGTGGGGGAAAGAGGTGGACGATTGGGAGTGGGAACAAACTTAGGGATAGGGTTTTTTTTAATTCAAAATAAGATAAAAATTAAATAAAATATTCTGTCAAAATCCCAGCCCCAAAAATCCTATCAACTTTATTAGAATTTGAATATAACCCAACTTCCCATGACAAGAAACAAAAAAGAATTCCAATATTGCATACACAAATATTCAAATACAAGACCAAAGGGTAAGCTAACAAACATCTTACCATTGAACCAACAGACTCATTCTGTCATAACTTACATAAAAATAAATTCAAGTCAAAAGACTAGGGATGGGATTTGAACAAAAAATTAACAAAATTCCCAGGAAAGGGCTCGAACCCAGAACCTCACACACACCACCGCAATACTTAATCACTGATCCAAATTAAATTACTTAACATAATTTAACAGTCCATATTTAAGAAATTTGGGGCGTTACATTCAATGTCAAAGAAAAATCTCTCTCAATTGAAACCAGCAGAATTGTTATTCTAGAAAATAGAATTAATACTTAGAGGCTAAACTCTTACTATTTTTGGGTAGAATAACAATATCTCAAAGTTCTTTGTTTAGCCTTACTGGTGTCATCTATTTATAGGGAGAAAAACAAACTCCTAGTCTAACTAGGATTAGGTGGGGTAGCAACCTTAGTTAAACAAATTAGGATTTTTTACCCCTCTCTTTAAACATGAAGGGCTTTTGAGCCTCTCCCATATTAGATCCAATTACAAGTACTTCTTGAACTTTTAACCCAATACTTTATAATTCAATTCAACCCAATTTTTTTTCTATTTCCCAAAATAAACATATTAAATTAATTTTATTTAATTAATTTCACAATTAAATAATTTTCTCAACCCAATTCTAATTCTGTTAAAATTATGACGACTTTACTATAAAAGAATTGATGAGAATATATATTTAATATTTCTATATTTGATGGATTCATGATGACCAATAAATTTATTTCCAATTTCGGACTTTATTTATTCGAAAACCATAAATTTATTTTCAAATCATTTTCATTTAGAGAAAACCACATTCATTTCAAAATGTTTCACATTTCTCTAACATTTCCATTTCTATCAATTTCTGTTCATTTGATTCAACATGCAATTCATTTCTGGTTTCAACGAGCTAACGGAGGGACCGATTGGACATATGCGATTAGGGCTCCAATGATTTCTAATTAAGTTCCATCTTTTCTCCTTTTAATTATAAACTCATTTAATCATGAAGTCATTCCACTATAGTATCGTGTTTGAGCTCTCCCCAATGACATACCATTACAAAAGCAACTCGATCAGTGCTCATCCAATGACCTTGTCATAAGTGTGTTACCCTTATAGGATATCCTTAATCTCTTTGGGATAAAATCCATTTTCCTAATATGATTCTATTTGATCTCATGGTAACCATTACATCTTCCTTCATAAAAAACCAATTACTATTAAATAGTAATCAAGTCATTCATCACAAAGACGAATGACTCGTGACCATGTTTACTTTTCATCTACCATGTAATGCCAATGAGAGGATATCATTTACTCATATTTCGGGCTATGAATTCCATTGTTGTGATGATGCTTCATACTGCAGAAGTCGTATACCCAATGCATCAGCTTTCGGTTCCTTATCTATTTGAACTCAGGTTTTTACTTACATAAAAGTATACGAGCCATGCATACATAGTTCGTTGTCCACATAAGATTAAGATATGTCACACTTTGAACGTCACAAGTGAATATATCCAAAAAAAAAATTAGGATCTATTATTCTCGGGTCTAGTCTGATGTACTGTCAGTCACATCTATGTCTCTATCTTCCGAAAGTCTTCCGCTTCTATCCTCAAAACAACATATCTCCTCAATTAGACTTCATAGATGAAATATTTGTATTTCAATCAGTTTGCTCATTTATGATTAGATTAAGGACATGTTTAGGTTTGTCTACTAATATAAGTTGTCTTTCTGTATTACGATCTGACCACGCAATACCGCTTAATATTAGTTTAAACATTAGACAACCAATGAGCTAATATTTGCTTCTATTTTGTTTTGCATGCAAAAACCACATGAGGACAATTATACAAATTATATTAATGTAATCCATGAATTGTTTTATTAATCAATCTATTTGAAAAATTACAAGTTGACAAATGAATATACTACAATTGGGGAACCATATTCAACAATATATATGGTAACTTTCAAAATGTAATATTCCTACCATTTGAACCAAAACATCCAAAAATAAACCTAAAACCAACTCTAGACCTTAGGTACATGCCATTTGCTATAAACTTAACAAAATATATACAAACTTTCTAAGTCAAGAGTTGAAACCAGATGCTGCCGTTCACTTTGAAACTTCAAGATCTACATTATCTGGGCACAAAAATAAACAAATCGTACACTAAGCAATAAGACTTAGTGGTGCTAACATGATTTAAAATCAATAATCATATAAAAACAATATTATCAAATACAACCAACATATGATCCAACTATCAACTAAATCAAATTTGCATTTCATGTCTCATGTGCATAGCTTCATAGCATATTCCATTTGACATTTTATACAATGATCATATTATTGATAACTCTTGAAAAGAGTTATATTTCAGGCCTCTAAACTTGGTTAATTGTTTGTACTTAAGTAGATGTATTTGCATTTTAGGATATTATATTAGTATTTTTAGAACATTGCATCATAAAGCTTGGATTGTGCTTAAATGTTATTATGTTACTTTTACTTGTGGGTGGAAAGGATTTGTTTGTGTTTGAATGGTAGGTGTAGAATGAGGAAAAGAAATGAAGGAGCGAAGTTTTTTCATGGCAAAAGGTTGGACGGATTGCAAACATTAGTGCCATGGAAATTCTAGGAAGACATTGAGTCAGCACTCAATTCGTGCCACTCTCAGCCAACTGTACTTGTACCAGAAAGATCTAGTTGAAAAAGAGGAAGGAAAATTTGTGTGCTGAGAAGGGGATCTACCCTATAAAAAGTGATGAGAGAGTAGAGAAAATGAGCTTTTTCTTATAGGAAGGATCTTGAGCCGGAAATAGAGGGTAGCAGTAGAGGCTGAGCAACAAAGAATAACATGAGGGAGAAGAAGAAGGCAGTCAACCAGTCTTTGCAAGACATTGCGCCACCAAAGTTGAGGGCTAGATCAGTGAAAGCTTCCTGAAGTTCTTCCTTTATTTTCTTAAATTGCTTCTTTGCGAAATTAATTGTTAGAGATGTTGAATGATATTTTGAATTCTGATTTGATTAACTAACCCATGAGTTAAATCTCATTGGGTTGGGATTATTGGATGATACTTTAATTTTCCATTAATGTTGAAGCTTGGATCTGATCTATTTTACTGTTTCATTCAATTTGTTCTTTCGAATTGCATGCATGTAGTCTTTAGACATAGATGAATGCACAGTATGCTTACAAACATAATCTAATTCTGAAAAGATTAGGGTAGTTGGACCATAATTGATTGATATGACTGGGTGTTCGATAGAAAGCCCATAGCAGTCTCTAGACATAAAGCAGCATTCGTACAGAGTGAAGAGTAATCAGTACTGGGAATCGTATCTGAGGTCTATGGACATATATTTCCTTAGGTGAGGTATCATTAGGTCTTGCTCTCGAAAGAAGCAGGCCATTTTAAATTCATTCTGAGTAGTAAGTTGATTAAGAATTTACCGAAGCATTATTGGTTTATAATGGTAGATTCCTAGTAATCCCAGCCTTTTCATTCAACAGTGTAGACCCTCTCACTTTTGTCTTGGTATCTTTACCATAGCTTATTTTTAAATATTTGTTTGTTTACATATTGCGCACATCATCATTATTTTCATTACCATTGCATTTCTGTCATTGTTTTGCCTTAGCATAATTCACATACTTCATAACAGCAACTTAACCAAGTTAATCCTATCTGATCTCTGTAGAGACGATCTTACTTACCATTATATTACTTGATTCGACGTGTATATTTACACATTTCGTACATTATATTTACACGCGACAATTATCCCTTTATCATTATATCTCCATTACTATATGTCATAGCATATTCAAAACCCATCTTATTTTCTCATTTCTATCTCGAATCCACTGATTCATTTTACAATCAGATTAACCCTCAAGGCTCGTTTTAACTAAATCATGTGTCATTACATATGCCATCATTTATTATTTAAACATCAAGATACCTTTATGCAATTCAATAACCAATGAGATTAAGTAATATACATGTTTTCATAGTCCCTATTAATCGAACATAGACTCAAGATGGATACATGGATCATCCAACCATCACATCAATATATCTAAAACCTAGTGCCTCATTGGTACGTTCAAAGTATAGTTTGAACTAGGGGCCTTATCGATGTAAACCGAAGTATATAAATGTGCCTAGTACCTAATTGAATGTCCAAAGTATAATATGCGCTCCATGCCTCATCGGTATGGACTGAAGTATAATCCCGTACACTAATCATATGGCATGCCAACTATACCCAATTTTGCCCAAAGCCATTAATAGGGTAAACAATGTTTTCAAGCATATATATGTGATCCACAAATCATAATTTCATACATACACTACAGCAAAACAAGGCTTTAGCGGCGTTTTTAGTGGCGTTTGGACAAAAAACGCCGCAAAGATTATACATTAGCGGTGTTTGCAAGAAAACGCCGCTAAAAACTGAGCAATAGCAGCGTTTTCCGATCAAACGCCGTAAAAAACTGATCAATAGCGGCGTTTTTGTACAAACGCCGCTAATAAACTGAGCAATAGCGGCGTTTTTGTACAAGCACCGCTAATAAACTGAGCAATAGCAGCGTTTTTGTACAAACGCCGCTAATAAACTGAGCAATAGAGGCGATTTTATACAAACGCCGCTAAAAGTGGAGTAGCCATTTTTGTGTAGGGACTCGTTTCGATTTGATCCGATTTAATTTTCATATTTTTTTTCTTATTCTTGCTTTGAATTATATTTTATTTTGATACATTCACTTATTATAAGCAATGAGAATGTTTCATTTTAGTTACTTAACTATGAAAAGTTACAAATTTCTAACTAAACAATTTAGAAGTTTTCATTTAAGTTACAAATTAAGCTATTAAAATTGATTTAGGGTTTAATGTTTAGTATGTTAATTTTATGGTTTAGGGTTTGTTATTTTGGGATATGGGTTTAGTGTTTTAAAGTTAGTTATTTGGGATTTATTGTTTAGGGTTTAAGATCTTTGTAACGACCCGAAATTGGGCCTAGTAGGATTGGGCCCATTGGGCTTGAGCGTAGAAGCATTTTAAAAATTTTTGAGAATAAGAGAACGGCATTATTTCAAGTTGGACTTATTAGGAAGGTGATTTTAGAAAGTTACGGGGTTCTATGAAGTTCTGGGTTCAAGTTGGGCTTTAGTAAAATTTTGTGTTTTAGCACTTTAAGGAGAGATAGTAAGTGGCATCAAGGCTTATGGAAATAAGAGAGTAATTTGCTTGCATAATTGAGCATATGGTAAAGAGGTTATGGCGCCACATGAAGGACTTTGAGGGAGGAGGTTCAAATCCCATCAAGTGTAAAATTTTGACTATTTTTTTGTACTCTTTCCTAAGTGTCGCCAAGCTTGTAAATAAGGCAAGTTGGACTTTTTAATTTTGGCAAGGTGGCTAAGGAAATATGGTAAGGAAGAGTGGATGGAAAGGAGTAAAAGAAAAGGGAAGGAATAAGGAACATGTTGGCATTTTTCGTGGGGGATGTTTTGGAAAGGTTTTATTTGATCTATGTTCATCTTTTGGTAAAGATGATAATGGTTTGGGAAAGGGAGAGGGTAGCCGAATTTTGATGGGAGCATTTTGATAGTTTTGGTGTTGGTTAGGCCTAATTCCTTTTGGCATCCCTTGTGTTCATTCTTCCAACTTCTCCTCTCATTGCCGCAACTTCAAGACAATAGTGGGCATTTTCTCTTTTCTTTCTTGTCTTGCCGAAAACACCTAGCCTTTGTGACCAATTATTTTCACTCATCTTCTCTTGAAAACCGAAACTATCGATCCTTCTTTGTTGTCTTGCTACTAGTGCCAAACCGTGTTCTTCATTTCGGTTCGTCCCTATTATTAAGGTAAAGGTTCTTTCTTCTTATTCATGTTGTTTGTTCTTTCTTCTCTTGACTTGGCTAAGCCGAAACTCTCATCCCTTGGCTAAGCTTTAATCTAGCCACTTGGTGTTATTTTAAACTCCTCTTATTCTCTTTTGATGAAGGCGAATCAAGCCATCCTTTGCTGCTACTTATCTTTCTCTTAGCCTTGGTTTTGAAAGTTGATTGGGACTCGTTGCAATAGCCAAGGTGCAAGATCGGATTTTAGAATCTAGTAGGGAAGGATCGCGATTGTGGTAAGTGACTCTTGTGAGTGAGTACTTTTGGACTTTTGGAACTTTTAAGAAATCGAGGCTAACTTTTGATCGATTTTATTTTTAGGGGGCAACGAAGAGTGGTTCTTTAGGGAATCCTTATCAGGTGTGTAATCCCGTACCCTTCCGAATACATGTTTGAAATGGTGTGTAATATCTTACCTCTCTGAATGTTTGTATGATATGTTCTATGATTCGGTCGAAATACCGAAGAAAATTGGAAACCGGCATCCGTGACCACTCGGGCGTGCGTATATTCGTAGTGGTAACCATATTTTTGCAATGAAACAGTTTGGTCAGCAGCAGTGACGTGATTTTGAAAAATCACGAAAAATAGAATAAAGGGAGTTAGAAAGTGAAAAAGATATTGAAATAAATCTTACTGTGTATATTTTTATATGAAAGAAATAGAGGAGGAAGAGGAATTGTATATTCTGTGATATCTTAATTTTAGTGAGACTTGTTCTGATCGACTTCGTGGTTCTCTGTTCTATCTTGGAAAAATCTTTTTAAATTGTACAAAGGGAATTATGAGTTATAATTTATATGTATAGATTCCTTAGTGAGCCTATTTTCAATAGAAACAAGTGGGAGCAACATAAGAAAACTCTACAGTGAGATATTTGAATTTCAGTTAAGAGAGGTCAGAATCGTTGGACAGTGAAACAAGGGAAACTTTAAGGAATAAACTGTACTAAATGGTTAAGCCAAAAATTTTGGAAAAATATTAGTAATAAGATATATGAGTCTAGTTTCAAGGAAAATTTACGGATTTAGATTTCGATATTCCTAACTCGAGTTATAGTCAATTTAGTCAGTACGACGCAGATGGACAGTTTCGATTTTTATGCCCCACATTAGTAGTTAAGTCTAGGTTGCGGAATTACCAAAATACCCTTGGAGGGTAAATTACCGAAATACCCTGGCTTACGAGATTACCAAATTACCCTTAGTGGGTAAGATTACCGAATTACGAAAATGCCCCTATGGGCCGAATTACGGAAATGCCCCTAAAGGGCCGATTTGTTATACTGCCTTAACGGGCCGATTTGTTATATTGCCTTAATGGGCTGATTTGTTATATTGCCTTAACGGGCCAATTTGATATATTACCTTAACGGGCCGATTTGATAAATAGCCATAATAGGCCGATTTAATATATTGCTTAATGGGTCGATCTGATATATTGCTAAATGGGCCGATCTGATATATGGCTTAATGGGCCGATTTGATATAATGCCCTAATGGGCCAATTTTGTAAAGTGTTAATGGGCCAAATTGTTTGTAATAAATCTCTGATTTATTAATTATCGTGGTTATATTGTAAATATTATGATTTACGATGTATGTTGCATTTACATAAGTTGCATGGGATTGGGATATTGATGATCGGGGAAGTGAAATTTGGTGGCTCTGCCACATATTCTAGTGACTCTGTCACATTTTTTCTGGTGGCTAAGCCACGTATATTCTGTTATTCTGGTGGCTTGTCCACAATTCGAATTTGATATAAATGGCTAAATGCCTACGATTGGTGTGTTGGCGGGGTGGGTTGACAAAAGATCCCCACAGATGTGATGGATGGTACGGGTGGTGTGTAGCGGATGGATTATTAGGTTGGTTTGCGATTGCATACATTCATACATTTGCTTCATTTTAAAATTTTTATGTAAAAGGGCTTAGGCCCATGATATTGCTATATGGGTTCAGGCCTAGTGGATGACGGTAAGGGGATTTCACACTGAGTTCTTGTAACCCACTCCCCCTTTTGCTTAACCCTTGTAGGTAATGCTCAGTGATGTGGACTTGGGCCATGGATGACTCGGTGGAAGCCATACTTCAGAAATGGTGTTTTATTTTGAACTTTAAATTTCTATTTCCGTTCACTTTACTATTTTGGGTTTTTTTTATGTTGTAATAAGGCCTCTGGAGTATTTTATTATTTGCTTTATGGTTGTTATACTTATTATTTTGCTTAAATTGTTTAAAATGAGAATTTTCTAAAAACTTAAATAAAGGTTTTCCAAAATCGATTAACAAATGGATTTCAAAATAAACTTTTATAAATATTTTAACATGGAAGTTTTCACTCGAACTTTCAAACGATATTTTTAAAAGACACGGTTTTATAAGATCATTAGTTCAAATTTTCGATTTCTCAATTAACTTTCGAGGATTAGTAGTATTTTATCAAATATTTCTAATTAAACATGTTTTCTTGATTATAACAAAATAATATATATTTTAGTACAAATCAAAAGAAATTTAACACGTTTTTCTCATGTGACATGTCAGATCCGGTCATAACGCATGGGCCGGGTTTGTGGTGTTACAATCTTAGTGTTTAATGATATTAAGGTTTAAGTGGTAGTGGTTAGGGGTTAAGGTTAAGGGTTTAGGGGTTTAGGGGTTAAGGGTTAAGGGCTTATGTGTTAGGGGTTATAGGGTTTAGGGTTCAGTGTTTAATATTTAGGGTTTAAGGTCTAGGGTTTAGGGTTTTGGGTATATGACCCAAAATCCCGAAACCAAAATCCCTCAAATCGGTTTCCCCTAATTCAAATCCCCAAAATCCCTAGAATCCTATAAACCCGAAGCTGTTGGATCCAACCATCGTTTACCGATCCATCCTTTTATTGTGAAACTGTCTTCCCATAACCCCGAATGGTATATGTATCCATTACCCCAATGTTTATTTCTTTAAAATAGGTTCAAATTTTTATCCTTAATTTATATATTAAATAATTTATTATTTAATTGTAAAATAGATAATATGAATTTTAATATTATAATTATCATTATATAGTTTGGGGTTTGGGGTTATGTGTTAGAGATTAGGGTTTGAAGTTTGGATTTGGGGTTATGTACTGGGGTTTGGGGTTAAGTTTTTTAATTTATATATTAAATAATTTATTATATAATCGTAAAAGAGATATTATGAAATTTTTTATATAAAAATTATCATTATAGTTTTTTAAACCTTTTTTATTTCATATTTTGAAATTTTCTGCTTTTTGTTTTCTTACATAAAAAAATTATATAAAAATTATGTCATGTATCTAATTCTTTTAAATATTACTCAAAGTTTCAAAATTTATTTATTTAAAATTGATATGAATTATATAATAATTAAATATAAAATTGTAATAAAAGTCAAATCCTCTTCTTATTATTTAACTAGTTATATTAACTAATTAAAATGTAATTTTTTTAATTTAATATTTAAATTATTTAGAAAAAAATAATAACACATAGAAAAAATTTGAAACAAATTATAACATAGAAAAATATATGTTAAAAAAGAAAAAAATTAAAATACTATTATTTAAAATAATTTTAAAGATTTATGGGTATATGACTGATATATTTTAAATTTATATATATTTAAAATAAATTTAAAGTTTTAAGTTTTAATGGTTTAAGGTCGATGGTTTAGATTAATTAGTGTTAATAATATTAAGGTATTGGATTAATTAATAATAGTATAAAAATATATAGAATAAATGATATTAAAAATTACCGGTGTTTTTTACAAAAACGCCACAAAATCCATCAATGGATTCGAAGACGGCGCCGTTTGATACTTTGTTGTATGAATTAGTAAAAACGCCACAAAAATATATCATTACAATGCAAGACGTCGTCGTTTAAAGCTTATTGTTAGTGGCGCTTGCGGTAAAACGCCACAAATATCTGTCAAGTATTAGTGGCGCTAGTCCTGAAAACGCCGCAAATATATATGGACATTAAGCTTCACGACGTCGTTTTATCAACAATATAATGTGCAGTAAGGTGGACGACGTTGTTTTCTCAACAATTAGTGGAGCTATTGTATAAACGCCGCAAAACATAAATTGACTTTGAGCAAAACGTCGTCGTTTTGCTGTGCTCGGTTTTATCCCCCCTCCCATCCCCGAAATCCCTAAGTGTTTTCTCCTAAAAGTTTTATCCTAAAAGTCTGTTCCCCCATTTTTTCTATTTCCCGAAATCCCTAAGTTCTTCATCCCCTTTTGCATTCCCCTCCCAATCCCTAATTTCTTCTTCGATTCTGGTGCGAAATACTTCCCCAAATTGATTACTTCCCCCATCAGGTATTTATTTCTTGTTTTTTAGCAATTTGATTACTTCTCCCAAATTTTATTTATTTGATTCTGGGCATGGGTTTCTATTCCAGTTTTGGTTGAGTTGATACATGGTCTTCCATCTGCTGTTTTTCATTTTGAACACTCATACAAGGTAAGGAAATTCGATTTTGCATTGGAATATATATATATTTAAGTTAACAGCTGTTTCTTCTTCATAATCTCTAAATTTTTTTTTTCTCAATATAGGCATTAGGCCGGCAGCTAACAGAGCTGTGAACCCTTTCAATCTTTTTAATTGTTTTCTGAGAAGAATGGGAAAGAGACCTCTTCAAGTTCTTTGAGATCCGGGCATTGCATTCTCAGGTACTTTTTGCATCATGGACCCCGATCTTAAAAGATGCATTTTTAACTTCCTTTTGTTTGAATTTTTTGTTGCTTGCTATCATTAATTGTGCCACCAAATCTGGGTTATTCCCCAATTTGTTAAATACACTGGGACATATTGGAGTTTTGCCTCTTTAGTTGAATTGAAGATAGACAAGTTAAAACTCCTTCAGATTCTGCTAATAGATAGATCATGGATCCTTTTTCTTTCTGAACAAAACTTTTATTCCTTCCATAAAGGTTCTTCTTTGTTTAAAACTCAATTTTTATTCCTAATATCTGCTGTTTTATCATGATGTCACTGACCCACAGGTTGATGTTGAATTCTTTACCTATATGATCAACCCTTTAGTTTCCACTGTATGCAATATATTGTTTTCTAATACAACAGGATGAAAGTTGCCTATTTTGTCAAGCATTGTTTCATTAATAAAATCTAATTACTTTCTTGAGGCTCTCTGTTTTTGGTAAATGAACTCCATTGTAGCAGTTGCCTAAGCCGGTTTGTAAACTATATTACTGTTTTAAAGTATCGTCTAGCATGTGTGCAAGGATGTTGAGCATTAAAACATTTTGTCCTTAAAAATTGGCTCAGTAAATCATATTCCATAGAAATAAAACCTTACCTATGTATATATTTTCAGTTGTTAGATGACTTATTATTTGTTTTTCTATCATCATATTTCTGTTGATATAATATATATATATATATATTAAGTAAATTAAGAATATTTGACTATTATTTAATGTAAATAACTCTCAACAGATAATTTTATATAAAAATATCATTGATTAATATAATGAAAATATCAAATTAATTCAAAAGTTCACATGCATGAAAAATATATTATATTATTAAATCCTACAAATGATTTGTTAAAATATCAATAATACGCAATTATATAAAATTGTCTTGACTTGTATAAATCAGTGATTAAAATTTTGTCAAACATACGTTTGGTACGAGCTCAAACTGTGTTACCCACCCTCCCTAATATTGTATAAAAATTAATTTAAACTTACACTAAAATAAGGGAAACATTCTCATGTATGTATGTACGTAAAAACTTGAACGTAGTGTAATTATCGATGTGTCTTTATTTGTAAGGTATTGTATGTGATAGTGAGTAGTCAGTATAATTGGCTTGGCTTGGCTTGGAATTAAAGTGATGTGAGAAACTTGACATGCCAAGCACATTTTATTTTTGTAATTTATGAGGCCCCTCAGCAAAATTTATTATTTCATACCCCATACAAAATTTAATAGCAACAAAACATGTTTAATAAATATATAGTAAGATATATAGTTAAAAATAGTTATACTGATATATATAGGATTTTAACGTATTTTGTATAAAAATGGAAGTTAGTAGAAAAAAGAAAAGATGAGATAAAATACGCGTAAACAAATTGATTACTTAAGGAAAAAACAGGTTCCGTAGTCTTTACTTTTCTCAACCATAAAGTTACTAATTTGAGAATTAGGGTTCTTATTAAATTATATCTTAAACTGTAACTTTATATTATTTTAGTATATTTTAATTGAGATCTACTATTAATGTTTTAATGAATTGATGTTAGATTTAATAATAAAGTTGTATTCATTGTACATATTAAAATTTAAATTTATTTGATATTTGTATATCAATTTAAGATGTTGTTTTTTCGATATATATTTAGCTTTTACAATTTGTTTTATTGTTTTGACTTCGTTTTATTGTAGTAAAGTGTGCCCCCCATTTGTAGGTTCCACGCTTCCGGTCTTGAGGTTCAAAAAGCTCTTACTTGATATTTGTAGATAAAATTCCAGCAAATATCAGCACTTATACTTCCATTGGTAAAAATTTAACTTAAATTAATGTTGTTTTATTTTCTATTTTTTTTAAGTATTAGTGAGTTAATGTTGCTTGTATTTCTGACTGCAGCCTCTGTTTCTTGCTGAGAGTGGAGTAGACCAGCTTCTTGAAATTATTAAGGTACGTTTTAGTTCAAAATTCTGATCAGTAAGAGTTATACCATGATGAATTTGTCCAAATTGTTGTCCAAATTGCCGTTTATTATCCTGCTTGGTTGGTATATATGTTGTTTATTATATTGCTGTCCAAAAAAAAATAGATTCAAAGTATATAGGCTGGAAACCTAACGGGTTGCCTTATATCTCATTGTAAGATATAATGGATCCTCCCGTGTGTAACAATGCCACGTATGATGAATCTTACATAATTTCTGTCTAAATTGCTTGTCCAAATTGCTGCTTATTATATTGTTTCAACCGTATATAGCACGCTTTTTATATTCTTTATTTATTATCTTGTCTAACTTTCTGATTTGATTTTTGTTAAACTTGTTGGAATGAATGGTAAATTGGAACGTACAAGTTGGAGTATAAATGCATAACTTAAATTTGATTTTTGTTAAACATGTCTGATTATCCATGGCGTTAGTGGAGAAATATTAAGGACAAGTTTATATTAGATTGTCTTAACTACACTGGGATTTTAAGTTGTGAGCAGCACCAGCAAAAGCCCAACAACAAGTGCTTGATCAACAAGAAAGGGATTATATTATTAGTCAAGTTACTGCTGCAAAAGGTAATGCATAAATTTTAATAATTTTTGAGGAGGCCTTATATATTTGCATAGCATTGTTACTTGAAATTTTATTAAAAAATCAGAAAACTTTTGTTGAAGAATAGAAATGTGTTGATTTAACTTTCTGAGGAGGCCTTTAGATTTACCTTATTATTAATGTGTTGAATTAATTGTTGCTCACCATGCATAGTTGATATTATATAATAGGAGAGAAAGCAGAATATAAGAATTTTCTTAGCTTTGATTACTGGATCTACATAGTTGATATTATATGGTAGAAAAAACTAGTAACTTTTGACGATTTTAATTATATATTTTAATCTTGGTCATTTTATATAATTTAACTATTTTATATGTACCATTATTGTTATTATTTGTTACTAAAATTTTAACTATTTTATGTGTATTGCAGGAAAAATGAGCAGAAGAAGATTACGAGATTTAAATATTATACAGAATCACTGTAAATTCGGAAGAGGGCAATAGTGAACAACAAATGCAGGTTGTTGGATCCTCAATGTGCCTCAAAATAGATGATGAGCCTGCAGAATTACAAAGTAATGTTAAGTTTATTTTACATGCATGTTGACTTTTATTATTGATTCATTTTTCAATTTTAATATAATAATAATATATTGTAACATCCCTAACCTATATCCCATCGCCGGATTAGGGTACAGACATTACTTAACCAAACACAAGTCAATGTACTTTTATAAAGATGAATACTTGGTAAGTGTGAACCATTTCAACAATCACGATTGAACATGTATAACACATCTAATATCAAAAATCATTTACTTACGAAACACAAATAATATTGTAAACATCGAAGTGTAATTAATTAAAATCAACTAGCAAATTATTATTTATTAGGTCATTCAAAATCAAATTCCGAATATGCAAATAATGCATTACTCATTTATTTCATTTCCATTATTCTCAAAGCATTCAAGTATATGTAACATTTCAATACATATACATCACGTTCGAATAGGTACAATCCACATTTCATTAACACATACAATTATACCATTAACCCATAAACTCATTTCAAACCAATTATACCACAATTATAAAATCCAAATCAACATGTATATCACATAATTCCTTGCCACATTCGGCTTTGTTCTTTAAACCTATATATATATATATATCATCATGAGTACATATCTAATCTTTATATCATTGATTTAGCCATTCGAATCATATAGCCGAACATGTAATATCACTTAAGGGGATAATTTAAGCTCCAAACTAAACAAGCCATAGTCAAAAATCTCCAATTTAAAAAAATTACATCATTTTGCTTATTAATATATATATATATATATATATCACATCTGGTATATACATGCACAAAGTAAAACCTATTTCATCCATATCTCTCACATAGATACATCCAAATAATCTTACCGAAATAATTCATCATCCAATATCATATATGTACCCTATTTAACTGATTTCTAGAAAATTCAAAACTCACATATATCTATTGTAAAATTGATTTCAATCTAGGCATTAATTATATGCATACTAAAATACTTAATTAGTAAATCCATATATTCAACAAGCTCAAACCAAACTCAAATAAAGAAACATAGCCATTTTCGCATGGCATATGTATATATGTATATACACATTTACATGGCCTTCAAACACATCCAAAAGACTTAATCTATACATGCCATAAGTTTCAAAGAAAATACAACTTATAAAATACCAAAGATAGGTGATAGTGCGGTTGACTTTGACAAAATCCTCAGTCGAGCTAGCCTTCAAGATCTATATAATTGACAATCAAACACACAAACGGTAAGCTAATATAGCTTAGTAAGTTATAAGCAATAGGTAAAGTATATGTATATAACTAATCATTAAACAAATTTTGTTCAATTCTACCCATCCAATAATAAGATGATAACAACAATACATATAGCATTTTACCATTTGATAAATCTCATGACCATTTACTCACCAAAAGCCGAATGATCCCATACCATATGACCATTTCATATAAACTCAAGATTTATAATTACATTATATTATACATTTTAGTATACAAGAATTACTTACCACATTGATACCAACTACTTAACTAACATGCATAACTTACCTACATATCACATTCGATTTCCTCCATTCATTTATTTAAGTTCTTGAGTAATACAATAATCTGCACACACAGTGCAATTCATGTAACGTGTCTCGCACACTTAGTGCCGTTACATATTTCTTCAAAGACACACAAGGCAACTTTTTGTAACGTATCGCACACTTAGTACCGTTACTTATTTCTTCAGCACACACAGTGCAACTTATGTAACGTATCGCACACTTAGTGCCGTTACTTATTTCTTTCGCACACACAGTTGTCGCACACTTAGTGCCGTTACTTATTTCTTCCGTACACACAGTGCCATTAGACCGATCTCGCACACATAATGCTCGGTATTCAAACACGCACACATAGTGCCCCACAACCGACCTTTCTTTGAATTATCAATCACTTATAATTTCAAACCCATACACATATATATAAACAATTAAACAATTACTCAACAGCAACAATTCAATTTCTCAATGTCATACTATTTCATTCGGCACCAATCATATACATGTACATAAATATAAATTTTCATTCATCTACTCAATACAAAAATTCCATCTCATTTCATATTCATATTTAACTCCCTTTCCAATTATTCATGTACTCAAAATACTCAATGAATCCATATTTATACATGTATATATATATATATATAATTCAGCTTAAAAATCAGCTAGTCCATATATATTGTAACATCCCCAAACCCGGCCCATTCACTACGACCGAATCTGGTTATGTTAGTGAAAATATTTTAGACTTAGAATAAGATAGTAAAAATTTATTTGCTCTTGGAAACCATGTTCTTTTGAAATTATAGCCACATGTTTAATAATTCCATATTTGAATAAGTAAGTTATAAAAATATAACCATCTTCACATAGTGTTTCAATTTAAACAAACCATAATAGAGTTAATAATAAAATGATACCAAAGTAATAAAATAAATCCTTATTACAACCATTATTTGAATGAAATACTTAATATTTAATATAGCCAAAAACATCTCCTTCGGCATGGGCCACCATGTATCCTCTCCGATCCCGGTCCATCTCATGAATCACTGAAATGTTAGGAAAATAATTGGGTGAGTCCACGGACTCGATGCATAACCACAACACAAATTTCCCACACGTATGGGCTTGGCCCATACCCACACAATCCTCAAAACAAATCATGCAAAGATGCACTTCAACCCAACCTACTATCCAACCGTGACGCCAACCTTAGCGGACTCCTCGCCTAAGCCGTGGATAAACCACCACCGATCACCTCGTGATCCAAAAATGTTACCTTGGCAACTCTACGCACAAGGCCGTGGGTGAGCCACCGATCAACCAAAATGATCTCAACCTCAATATCTGTCTACGGTGATGCACATAGCCATCAACCGCCGAGATGGGCACCTAGCCAACATCTCCCTTGAGGTAGCACGAAGCTAACCATCAAGCGCTAATGTAGCCGAGCTATCATTAGACCACGTACACCTTGTGTACACTTCCTCCTTCATCGAATCAAGCCCCACCTCATGCAAATATGTAGATGCTACATGTTAAGTCATCATATCACATAAGAATATAAATATATATATACATACATAAATACATCACCAATAATCTTACCATCACGCTTCTCATCACTTAAGCCATTATAATCGCTTCCACACATAATACATATGTTTAATAATTAGCAAACAAGCCGAGAAATAGTGCGATGATTACGCACCTTATTAACACAAACGATCAAATCCCAAATGCTACTTGACTAAAACTCTTCCGCCACACCCTACACAACCCACCATAGAATCGGTCACCACCCAAAATACATAACATGGCCCTAGGCCGAATGTCATGACCTACCTACCATGCTCACCTTAAAACCTGAAGACCCCTCAGCTAACTCCCTACCGCTGGCTTCCAAGACGAGTCACGGATCCAAGGCCTTGAATGGATTTGGTCATACACAAAAATACAAGGTTAAACTTCAAGGTTTCGGCTGGCCAAACAAGAATAAAAGATTAAATCAAAGAGACCTTACCACACTACCGAAATCGGCACAAGGAGATTCGGCTAGAGAGAGACTATTCGGCTTTGAAGAAACAAATGGGATGTTGTTGGGTTTCAAACGGTCACAAGGAAAGGAAAGGGATTTCGGTTTAGGAACAAAGAAAATGAAGAAGAGAATGGGAGGAAAGGGGGCTTGAAGTTTCGGCCAAGGTGAATTTTTAGAGTGTGAGAAGAAAAGAGTGTAGGCTTTAGAAGAGGGAGCTAAAATTCGACAAGAAGGAAGCTCACACCCCTTATATAGCATTCAGCCATCCCTTAACCTTCATGGTTGAAAAAGTCAACAAAAGAACCCCCTAGCCGTCCAACACCTTTGCCACTCACCCAATCCCTTGATTCCTTCCTAAAATCACTCTACACCCATCTTTCAAACTAATTCAAACTTAATCCCCTCGTCTCTCCTCCTAGCCATCCATTTAAAATGATTTGAACAAGTCAAATCCTTCTTTTAAGATGCCAAAACCAAACCAACTCTTCCCCTTTGCTCTGGCGCAAAAACAAACCAAAAAGCTGCCCAAGCCGCTCGAACTGAGACCCCTTAGCACCCTTGAGGCGTCACTTCTCCATGCCTTCACGTGGCGCCTCCTTGCCACTCTACCAAGGCCAATTCTTGTGTCTTACCTTCACCAAAATTCCTCTTAAGACCCAACTTTGCCAAGCTCCCTTTAACCACTAAAAGCTAAAAATTTACTAAGGCATTCCACCACCATCTAGGGTTCTCGGGACCCCTAAAACTCACCCATCCACACACTTTGAAGTGTGCCAACACCTGAGCTAAGCACCAAAAGCCTAACCCCCGAACCGGGGTGTTACAATTCTACCCTCCTTAAAATAATTTCGTCCTCGAAATTACTTGTCTAAACTACAGATCCAACTCCTCCCATCGCACTATGGTCACAAGACTTTTGATCTTAAAGAGCTAACATACTTTTAGGCACAAGATGTCTGTCATACTCAAGGTTCTAGATACTTTACAAGCAACGAAGTAAACAGTCACCAAAATGAACAAAACAACAGAGAATATTCCATACATAAGATACTTACCCGCTGACACATCCGGCACATCATTATCCTCTCTCCGACGAACTGCATAAACTAGACCTGGTTGTCTTGCCTCAGTGCCACCATTATCGCGACCCAAAGCTCCACGACCTTGGCCGGAACCATTCCCTCCATGGTTCAGACCATGACCTCTTAATAAACTATCGACCACTACGCTGGTTGCACATAACCTTGACCCACTGACTGAGCCCTGTTTGGACCCTGGGGACAATCCTTAACCAGATGAGTCTTGGACTTGCATCTAAAACATTCCCGAACCCGATTCCAGCACTCGCCAACATGATACCTTCCACATTGAGCACACGGACGATCCAGATTTTCGGCGGTGGCTTAGTAATCTGACAGAGTCTCGACTCTCGGTCTTTTTCTCGAAACCTCTCAAACGATTCTAACGCTCCCAAGCTCCTCTTATCACGCTTTCTTTCTCTGTTTACGCCTCTCGGCCTTTCTTGACCTCCTCGCTTATCCGAGCTTTCTCCACTAAAACGCGCGAAGTCTCTTTCGTTGCGGCGCAATCAAAACCCGCGACTCATCCCGTGTAGCCCATCTTCAAATCGACGCATCTCTCATAATCGGTTGCCACGATGCCCCGAGCATACCGGCTCAAAACGCAAAAACTTCGGCCGTACTCGCTATTGACTTGCTACCTTGTACCGTTGAGGAACGCCTTCCTCTCGAGCATCCACATAGCTTGCTCCGACATACTTCCCTTCGAACTTGATCTTAAAGTAGCCCCATCCACTCGATCCGCAGTGCACTTTCCATAACGGTGAGCCACCACCAGTAGGCCTCATCTCGCGACAACGAAACAACACCCTTAAGCTTCTCCTCAGCGCTTAAGTCTAAGTCGTCCATAATCCTTTCCCGCGCCTCAAGCGATTTTCGCCACGTTCGGAGCTACCCGGACACTCCTCTGAAGAAGACCTCGGCTCAATTCGCCTAAGCCTTTGGTCGCGACTTCCGAGTCCCATCGCCCCATTGGCTCCCGCCACTCGCTCAAGCACCCGCGGCGATAGCTCGCGATCTGCGTCGTCTCCTCCGGTCCGATCCTCGCTGTTTCCACCTCAACAAATGGTGGCGGCTTTATCGCTCTCGACCCATGGCGAGACCCAACCGGTTCGCACAACGACATCTTGCCTCTACCACGTCCACGAGTATTGCGACCACGCCCCTAGAACTCATATCTAGCGCCTCGATTTAGTACTTTAAAAAGTTTTATGCATCGGAAATTCTTGTTTCAATTTGCTTTATCCACGAGCAATTTTATGCAATGAAGTTTCCAAGAGTAGTTCTTTCGAGCAATCAAGTTTCATTCCCAACCTAGGGTAATTTCGTCATTTTCCTATAAGAGGTATATCGGTAATAACTTTCGTGGTCAATTTTGAAAAATAGTTTTCCAACTTAAAGATATTTCAAAATTTACAAAATCACAGGGGTCATCTTGAAAATTTTGTTTTTCAAACCAGAGGTATCGCACAAATTTCAGAAATCAGGGTTATTTTTGTAATTTTGGAAATCATGGGCATTTTGGTAATTTTATAAATAAAAAAAACGTCCTTCAAAATTAGATTTAGGGTTTATAGACCAAAAGGGTAAAATTGATAATTTTAAAACAGGGAATTTAAAACAATCAGGCCAAATCCCTTTCGGGTTTTAATAATCGGTTTAGCCTATGAACAAGTCCTCTTGGTTAAGGTGAACCGTAGCTACGCACCAGGTAGGATTCAAGTAAAGAGGAGGTGAGTCGCTAGGACTGCTTAAATACCAAGCTCTTACTGAGTACCATTCCTAGACATGCGTACAGTGGTTGCCACACCTTAACTCGACGACTAACTTCACAGGTTTGTTTAGTAGCCTTAAGTTTTATGCATATGTTTGAGTAGACTAATCCTAGGGTCCAATAGTCCTAATTTCTAATCTACGAGCCCAAACTAAGCCCATAATAATTCATATAGACAAATCACTTCAAGAAAGTCCGAAGTACTTACCTGGTGGACTTCGGGCCGGAGGTACAGGTGCCATGCCAGAATAACCTGAAAAATATTTCATAAAAACCCATATTTTTGAAAAGCCCATTTGAAAATGTTTTTGGGCCCAAAACCCTTAAAGCCGAGTTTTGAACCGGGCTCGATATTAAATCAGTAACATCCCCAAACCCTACCCATTCACTACGACCAAGAATCTGGTTATGTTAGTGAAAAATATTTTAGACTTAGAATAAGATAGTAAAAATTTATTTGCTCTTGGAAACCATGTTCTTTTGAAATTATAGCCACATGTTTAATAATTCCATATTTGAATAAGTAAGTTATAAAAATATAACCATCTTCACATAGTGTTTCAATTTAAACAAACCATAATAGAGTTAATAATAAAATGATACCAAAGTAATAAAATAAATCCTTATTACAACCATTATTTGAATGAAATACTTAATATTTAATATAGCCAAAAACATCTCCTTCGGCATGGGCCACCATGTATCCTCTCCGATCCCGGTCCATCTCATGAATCACCGAAATGTTAGGAAAATAATTGGGTGAGTCCACGGACTCGAGTGCATAACCACAACACAAATTTCCCACGTGTGGGATTGGCCCATACCCACACAATCCTCAAAACAAATCATGCAAAGATGCACTTCAACCCAACCTACTATCCAACCGCAGACGCGCCAACCTTAGCGGACTCCACGCCTAAGGCCGTGGATAAACCACCACCGATCACCTCGTGATCCAAAAACGCGTTACCTTGGCAACTCTCTCGCACAAGGCCGTGGTGAGCCACCGATCAACCATAATGATCTCAACCTCAATATCATGCTTCACGGTGATGCACATAGCCATCAACCGCCGAGATGGGCACCTAGCCAACATCTCCCTTGAGGTAGCACGAAGCTAACCATCAAGCGCTAATGTAGCCGGAGCTATCATTAGACCACGTACACCTTGTGTACACTTCCTCCTTCATCGAATCAAGCCCCACCTCATGCAAATATGTAGATGCTACATGTTAAGTCATCATATCACATAAGAATATAAATATATATATACATACATAAATACATCACCAATAATCTTACCATCACCAGTTCTCATCACTTAAGCCATTATAATCTGCTTCCACACATAATACATATGTTTAATAATTAGCAAGCAAACCGAGAAATAGTGCGATGATTACGCACCTTATTAACACAAACGATCAAATCCCGAAATGCTACTTGACTAAAACTCTTCCGCCACACCCTACACAACCCACCATAGAATCGGTCACCACCCAAAAATACATAACATGGCCCTAGGCCGAATGTCATGACCTACCTACCATGCTCACCTTAAAACACAGAAGACCCTCGCCTAACTCCCTCACCGCTTTCAAGACGAGTCACGGATCCAAGGCCTTGAATGGATTTGGTCATACACAAAAATACAAGGTTAAACTTCAAGGTTTCGGCTGGCCAAACAAGAATAAAAGATTAAATCAAAGAGACCTTACCACACTACCGAAATCGGCACAAGGAGATTCGGCCAGAGAGAGACTATTCGGCTTTGAAGAAACAAATGGGATGTTGTTGGGTTTCAAACGGTCACAAGGAAAGGAGAGGGATTTCGGTTTAGGAACAAAGAAAATGAAGAAGAGAATGGGAGGAAAGGGGGCTTGAAGTTTCGGCCAAGGTGAATTTTTAGAGTGTGAGAAGAAAAAGAGTGTAGGCTTTAGAAGAGGGAGCTAAAATTCGGCAAGAAGGAAGCTCACACCCCTTATATAGCATTCAGCCATCCCCTTAACCTTCATGGTTGAAAAAGTCAACAAAAGAACCCCCCCTAGCCGTCCAACACCTTTGCCACTCACCCAATCCCTTGATTCCTTCCTAAAATCACTCTACACCCATCTTTCAAACTAATTCAAACTTAATCCCCTCGTCTCTCTCCTCCTAGCCATCCATTTAAAATGATTTGAACAAGTCAAATCCTTCTTTTAAGATGCCAAAACCGAAACCAACTCTTCCCCCTTGCTCCTGGCGCAAAAACAAACCAAAAAGTGCCCAAGCCGCTCAACTCAGAGACCCCTTAGCACCCTTGAGGCGTCACTTCTCCATGCCTTCATGGGCGCCTCCTTGCCACTCTACCAAGGCCAATTCTTGTGTCTTACCTTCACCAAAATTCCTCTTAAGACCCAACTTTGCCAAGCTCCTTTTAACCACTAAAAGCTAAAAATTTACTAAGGCATTCCACCACCATCTAGGGTTCTCAGGACCTCTAAAACTCACCCATCCACACACTGAAGTGTGCCAACACCTGAGCTAAGCACCAAAAGCCTAACCCCCAGAACCAGGGTGTTACATATATATATATTATTCGCATACCATATCACATTCACCAAGATTAGGTTTTTCTATGATAATTTCAATTAATCAAGGGATATACACATATATATATATATGTATTTAATAAACCACATTTGATTTCCATACTCAAAAATAAATCCATATCCCATTCGGCACTTTAATAATTAAATCCTTAAATTCATTGCACATATATATTTATTTATAATAACCACTCAATTAAACCAATTACTTATAAACTTACCTCGGAGATCGATGAACTAGGGTTTCCCAACTATTCGTTCAACTTCGCCTTTCCCCGATCCAATCCCCTTTCCTTTTGTTCTTGATCTAAATAATCCCAAATTAAACTCATTCAAATATATTTTTATTCAATTTAATCAAAAATCATATAATTATACAATTTGCCATTTTACCCCCAATATTTTAAAATGTTTACAATTTAGTCCTTAAAGCTCAAAACACAAAATATCAAGAATTTAACCATACCTATTGAGGGCCGAATACCCCTAGTCCCTATATCAACTCATTTCTTCCATTCTTTTTGCCATTTAGTCCTTTCGAAAAATTTATTTTTATAAATAAATCCTTATGCTAAATTTCATCACTATTTCTAAAGATAATCTTGTTAATCTAGCATTCATATATCATATTCTAACTACATAAACACCAAGTTTTTCATCCATGGTATCTCATGAAATACACAACAAAATTTCAAATTACCACATGGGCTAGATAAAGCTCAAAACTAGCTACAAGCTCAAAAATGCAAGAATTATCAAAAATCAAACTAAATGGTTAGCTTAATCAAGCTCAATATGACCGAAATTTGAAAACCAAAATTTTCTTTTCTCCTTTGATAGTTTCGGCAAGAGGAAGAAAGTGATGATAATATCAAAGCCACTTGCTTTCTTTTTCTTTTGTTTTTATTATATGTTCTATTCCACTATCCTAATTAAATATAATATATTATTAATATATGCATATCTTTAACTCATAAAATAAACAAACATATGATATTATATCACCTTGCCGTCCACTACAAGAATAATAGGAGTAATTGCCACATAAAGCCCTTCAATTAAAAAGACATATTAATTTAACCCTTAAATCAAACAGTTGACTAATTCCACCACTCATGCAATTTAATCTTTTTTTCCCCCTAAATTAAGCATACAAACAAGCAAATAATCTCACGAAATTTTAGCATATACTCAATCATAAATATTTAACACGAAAAAATAATATTTGAATATTATTTTCTGACTCAGATTCGTGGTCCCGAAACCACCTTTCCAATTGAAGCTAAAATCGGGCTGTTACATATATCATTGTTCAGCTGAGAGTGGTGGGACGCGCAGAGGTCGCGGACGTACGCTGCTTAGAGATTTATACGAATTAAATCCTGTCGAGCGTGTGAAAGTCATGAGAAACAGTCATGGCCAGCCTGTTGGCCTGAAGCTCGACTTCTAGCAGGCTATTTGGACATTATTGCATGAAATGCAAATATGTTGCCCATCAATTACGAGTCATGGCATCACATGCCTGATGGAAACAAAAATCAAGCTCTCGATAATATTAAAGTAACAAAACGTGAATGTAATTTATAATACTTTGGTTGAAGTTTCATTTATATTTACTTTCTAAACTTATGTTTTTTTAGGAGAGATTTGCTTTGGAGGTCTCCGATGACTATATAAAGAAGACATTAGGAAAAATATGGAGAGACCATAAAAGCACATTGAAAAAAGAATATTTTAAGAAAGAAATAAGCCTCGAGGATAAATTGCGAAATGTCCCGCCGGGAATGTTGAGGTATCAATGGGAAGATGCGGTTAGATTTTGGAACTCAAAGAAAGGAGAGGTATTACCTAGTTCTAAACTCTTATAAATTTTTCAGTTTATAGTATTTACTATATACGTAATAATAATTTCATTATGTAGGACCGTGAGCGTGTTGGAACGAGCAGCAGGCAGAAATAAAAATTCACGCACACGGCAGGGTCGAGAAGTTTTGCTTCTGTAGCTGAGGCCGAGGTATTATAATTTATTAATTCTATCAAATATTAATGACTTCATACTATTAAATTATATTTTTACTACTACACTGTAGGAAGTCTCATATGGTCAAAAAGTTGGACGCGTTCAGCTTTATGACATTACGCATAGGAAGAAGGATGGGTCTCCGATGACATCCGAAGCTGGAGAGATTATGGTATATTTACTTAATAAAATTTGATTTATTATAAATATGTATAATGTTTAATTATAATAGTTTAATTATTCGTTAGTAGTTTTAAATTAATAATGTTAAGTTATGTTGCATTCTTTCTTATTGTATATTTCGTTTCTAACTGTTTAATTGATTTATTAGGAGAAACTAAAAGAGAAGAAGGCAGAGTATGAAGCGGCTGCTTCGACTGATAGTTCTGTTAATCTTGAGGATATCGATAACAGAATTATTATTGATGTTTTGGGTCTTGAAAGGTATGGTCGGAATTTTTATGCTACATTTGTTGTTTTTTGGCTGGAATTATATGCTACATTTACTGTTTTTTATTACTGATGTTTTGGGTCCTGAAAGGTATGGTCGGAATTTTTATGCTACATTTGTTGTTTTTTTGGCTGGAATTATATGCTACATTTGGTTGTTTTTATTATCGATGTTTTGGGTCCCGAAAGGTATGGTCGGGTTCGATTTCAAGGATCT
This sequence comes from Gossypium sturtianum, assembly GCA_025698515.1. NCBI lineage: Eukaryota > Viridiplantae > Streptophyta > Magnoliopsida > Malvales > Malvaceae > Gossypium > Gossypium sturtianum. The sequence goes on from CM046953.1 coordinate 110,281,305, forward strand.
GTGTTACCCCACCCAATATTTTGGATTCGGCTCCAAAGCAATACATGCCTTCCGAGTCAATCTCGAGTGAAGTTCGAGAGGTTGAAAGACCGGGATAGGCGAGATGCAAGCGAGCACGGTGGAGCAAATTTCTCAACTTAAGGCGGAGGCGTGAGCGAGGGAGGCAGAGCGCGAGCAGAAAGTATGATGAACTCCAAACACGACTTGGACTATGATGAAGATGTTCTAGCGATCAGAGGCCGCCATCTTAGACATTTATTTTCTCGTTCTAAGATCATTTTTAACATTGTTACATTTAACATTATTGTAAGAATTCATTTATTAATTTATATCATATATCTTTTATTGAATTTGAAGTATCATTTAGAATTAATGCTTTTGGTGAGATTTTTATGCTACATTTGCTGTTTTTTGGCTGGAATTATATGCTACATTTGCTGTTTTTGTTTGGGTTTAATGCAGGAAGGGTATGATATTGGAAAAATTGTGTATTGCAAATCTGTACAAATTAGCGGCGTTTATGGAAAAAGCGCAGCTAAAAGTCTTGGCCTTTAGTGGCGTTTGTGGGAAAAGCGCCGCTAAAGGTCATGACTTTTAGCGGCATTTGTGGGAAAAGTGCCGCTAAAAGTCATGACCTTTAGCGGCATTTTTTTTAATAAACGCTGCTAAAGTTTGCGGCGTTGTTTTTAGCGGCGTTGTTTCAAAAGCGCCGCAAATACTATTAGTGGCGCTTATAAACGCCGCTAAAAGCCTAAAAAAACGCCGCTAAAAGTCTATTTTGGTGTAGTGATAACAAATTATATCAAAATCAATTTGATACATACCATTCATATCATCATATACATACAAAATCATAAGACAAGTAGGGTTCTTACCTTAATCAAGCTAGTTTGTAAGAATGCATGCATGCATGCATGGATGTATGTATTGAATTCAAATATTGAAAGCACAAAAAGTATTAGTTACTCGCCTATGGCTCTTGCCTTTCCTTTATCTCGAGACGTCCCAACGTCATCTTTAGCTACGCTTGGCAATTAAATTATAAAAATGGTATTAGGTTTCACCCAAACACATGAAAAACATTTAATCAAGCATATTTTTCATTAGTCCTTATATCCGAAATACTCATATTTTTCGATTTTTAACATCGAATTAAAATCAAATTTTATATTCTTTCATTAGGGACTTTGTATTTCTAATATTTTGCATAATTTCTTAATACCTTTCAATTTAGTCCTTAATGTCACAAAATTAACCAACAAGCTTAGTTAAATTTCTAATAAATTCCATCACTTTTCACTACCTTCGTAGTCCTAACATGCTCAAAACTCATACATCAATTTCTCATTAAAGTCAAGCTCAATTTCATGAAATACCAACTATTTACAACTTGATAAACATTTAACAATTGAAAAATCTAAAGTATGGTTAAGCTTAATCAAGCGTATATAATCATGAAAATATAAAGATTTCAAAAGAAAAGCATGTTTACCTTAGGGATATTGGACCAAATTGTAAAGAAAGCAAAAGAACTTTTCTTTCTTTCTTATGGTTAGAGACAACACAACGATGGAGAAAAGATAGAATGTTTCATCTCTCCACTCACATCTCCTATTTATACTTAAGATTAAGATTAATTAAGCTTAATTAAGGAATAAAGCTTCCTTAATTAATTAAACATGGAATAATAATTATCATTTATTATGCTTAATGGAAATGGATGGAAATGATTGTGCTCATCCACTAATTCATAAGATTTTAATGGTTAAATAATTATTAGGTCCTTTGGTCAATTGCTAATTAGGTCCTCACTCCAAAATAAAATTAAGTAACGATTGAACTTTTACAATCTAGTCTCTTTATTATAAGTAATGATTTTCTTAATTTAATTACTTAACTATTCTTTAATATATATATTCATATTAACTTCTTAAATCTTTCTATTCATATTTTCACTGACTCATTTTTCGAAATTGAGTTTTGAAATCGCATTTTTTCTATACCATCTAAAATCAGGTCATTACACTCTAAGACTCTTAGAATATTTAACTTATATATAACCATGTAACATTTTAATTGAAAACTTAACAATATTAACTATTTTGACTATGACATTATAAAAACATGAAAACCAAATTATGTTACAAATCATAGAGATTAAATCTCAACTTTAGACATATTAGATGGACCAAAACTAAAATTTAAACATTCTTCCAAAATGTAAAAATAGAAGCAAGCATAATGATTTGCCATGTGTCAATAGGAATATAGATGGGCTCTTTTTTTCCATTGTAGTACTAGTTATACATGTAAGTAAAAATACAACTGAAAAAATACATCAATTTGCTATAAGTTTGATTTGTTTGTTCAATGTTGTGTCCACTCATATAATTGATCAGTCTACGAAACAAAAATGAAAAAAAAAAAAGTAAAAAGAGATTTGCACAAAACCATTTGTTACACACAGTTCGGAAATAATTATTCTCTGTAGAGCCTCACTCAATGAATAATTCTTATTCAACAATCTTCCAGATCATTTATTAGTTTAAGCTTAATACATTTAAGTAATTGTAGCCCAAACACCAACCTCAATTGTTACAAATCATTCGCAAGAAAAACCTCACGTACAAAAGTTCAATCTCTCACAAAAAAAGCCTACTAATAGAATGTGAAAATATAAAGAAGAATAACAAAGATGACTTAATTAAATTAGCACGGCATTCTCTTAAATCAATACCCCGTCCATGTGAGTTGGTTGTCTATTTATAGACTTAATATAGTAGCCTATTCGATTATCATAGTTCAATATAAACTCTTCTCCAATAAAATAATCAAGATAAATAACCTCTAATATTATTTTATGATAAAGTAGGATTAATCTCCTTAAAATCAACTATGAAATATACTTTCAAATTGAGAAAATTTCTCTCCAAAAACTAAAGTCAAATACAACTTCTTCAACACACTCAAACTCTTCAAAATAAACACGAATTCGATTCTAACTTTAAGAAAAGAGTGAACAACGTCCAAGAAATCTATTTGCTTATTAAAACAACATCCAATAAAGCCCGTGTAAAAAAAGCCTACATATAAAATTGTCCAGGCTATCTCTTATCTTAACTGATCATATCACTGAACAAACATTGATGGACAGCTTTGGCTTTAACAACTAAATTATTAGACCCTGTCCGGGAAACTCCAAGCAACTAGCAGCATAAAGTGTTTGCCAAAAAGATAAAGAGCTCAAAATTGTAAAACCAGATGTTGACAAAAACTAAATATTAAGAAGATCCACTCTCATCATCAGATTATTAGAAGGCAATAGATTTTAATCAATAAACAAGGCCAACCAGCAGCTACCTTACACAATAACCAAGATTTTGCCAACAACAATGATGTATTAAACAACTTGTGAATCTACTCAGAGTCAAGAGTGAAGTACAAATTGTAAGAAATAATTTTTTTTCTCATATGGCCATTTGTTGTTTTACCATAATTCCTCTTATCCACTTTTAAGACAATTCCTAGAAACCACACCCCAAAACCCTTTGATATGTCCTAGAATAAGCACAATACAAACAGTAATCGGGATCCTCAATCATAAAAGCATTATTTTTGGAAGGAGTTCTTATGCCATATTATTATGCGCCTTGGCGTAGGATCTAGTCACAGGTCTCAGGTCTAGACGAGTGAGAATTCTTGCTTCGACCTATGGTTACTCAAAGAGGCAGATTTGTCCTTTGATTAAATACTTAGAGTTTATGAAGGAAATAAAAACCTAATATAATAGAGAAAATAAGTAAAACTAAAACTCTTAATAAAACCTGATATAATAAATAAATAAAACTAAAACTCCTATTGCAATAAAAGTGTCCATATTACATATATACACACCATGTTATTTCAATTAATTCTATATTTCTCTCCTACAAAGCTTTGATACAGAAAAGTATCAATTACAAAAATGCATAAAAGATAAAGAGCCAATGTACAATGTTAGATATTCGGTAAAAAATGCATATATGTGCAACTGCATGAGTTATGCCTTCAGCACATACATATACATCCAACCATGAGTTTTGTTATATTATATATCCCCATCAAATGAATCACTAAATGAGGGAAACAAGATTAATTCTAAAATTTAAAGTAAGACCCCAAAAGGGTGGTAAAAATTCATTTTAATGAATTACCAGATAATCTTGAAGTTGCTGCAGTTTCGAACTCGAAGCAGGAGAGATTTACATGAGTACGATGGAATGAAAGTGCAAACAGAACTAATTTCCATTTAGCAATCAAAGAACCTACAAAATCATCAGTATTTTCCGGAACAGACAATATTGCACCTCCTCCTTGTCATATAAAAGAAATCAAATTGCTAAAACATCATTAAATTTGTTGCCATTCCAACAACAAAAGGCTCCATTAACAATCGAGTCAAGAAGTAAAAAATGACACCCAACGTAATGGATATTGGGAGGGCAGGCAGTGCTCGGTGGCACACAGATAACAAAATAAGAGTGCACCCAAGTCCTGAGATAATGGCAAGATAACATGCATATACAGTCATCAGATCATACATGGCTGCCCTGCCTACCAGAACACTATAAAACACAAAGTCTCCAAGACCAAGCTTGATACCTCTACTTGCTACCACTGAATCCCTCCTTTCATGCTCTCTCTCATTGTCCATCCCCAACAGGTCAACAAGAGGAGACATTTCCTCATCCACAGAAGTCTCAGATTCCCTATTGTGAATGACAGTAGAATATTCTGATGAGTTACTATCTGATGAATACCTTTCTCTTGAATGACCAACCAAAGGCGACCTCTCACCTTCATCTCTATTTCTTTCACCTTCCACATTCTCCAAATTTCTAACCTGGATAGCAGTGTACTCAGGACTCCTACGATTTTCAGCCCCATCTCTGCGGACATTATTATTTGACACAGCCTGCAACTCAACTGACCCAGAATCTGAAACTCCAGCAACAAGAAGCCCCAAAGTCGACCGCGGATTTCCCTCATTGCGAGAAACTGTAGGTCGAGCTTCATATACCAAAGCTGGTAATTCCTCATCACGGCTTGAGGCCAACTCCACCAACAACTTAAGGGGGCCACCAGGAGCCAAAACTGCCACCAAATCATACAAAGCCAATGCAACCAGCAAAACCCATGTAGTCCACTCCGGCAATTTGGTAAACCATGTTGCCACAATTATCCCCAGCGATACCATATATCCCTGTCTCAAAACAATAGGCATCCCACCAGAAAACATGGATAACACCCCGACAATGGTATAATTGAAAAGCAGCAGAAAGCACGTAATTGAGTCAATCGGTATTGAGAAATGCTGAATTATCGACAAAAAGATAGAACCACCCATTGTACCTAACACCAAGAACAACAAATCCACCTAAGAAAATCAAGATTCATAAATAAAACATGTAACTACGAGGATATCACCGAAAAGGAAAACAAAATAGAAGCCACTAATGTAATCAACAGGCAACAACAACAAAATATTTAAATAAAAAAACTTTTGATATATGCAATGGAGAAACTTATTGTTTAAAATCGAAACCTTAAGAAGTAAAGCATTCCTCAACTAACGAAGAGGATATGGAAAATGGAACCGTAATAAACTATTTCTAGATAAGTACAAATAAACACATAATTCAAACGATAAACATAGCCAAACGACAGAAACACCTAAGTACGGGAAAAAGTTTTAACAAAAAAATGATCACAAATAACTCAAGACCCATGTTGCTAGACACATAATTCGCTCAAAGAGACTGCTTCTAACACCAAATATTCAGAAATAAACCTAGACCCATTTTAGAAAAAGAGGAAATTATGCAAAAATTGCATCTTACCGAGAACAAAAAAAGCCGAGAATCGCATATAGTTCTTCAAAAAATTAGTGAAGTTATAGTAATAAAGCAGCACAAGAACAAAGGTAACGATGGCAATGAGGATAACGAAGACCAAGGCATTGAGCAACGCTCCCTCCAGTTTCTGAGTAGTGGTATCAGAGGGATTTTCGAGGTAAACGAGATTGGCAGCTGTTCGGATGGGAGCAGAGGAAGAAGAGAAAGGGTTGGAATCTGAGAGGGAGTAAACGAGAAGGACAACTAAGAGCATGCAAAGAGAGACTGGAGACATCACGCCGATGATTTCTTGGCCGATTGATTCTAAGATGCTCGACTCCATTGGGGTTTTTGACTGGGGAGTTTTGTCGAACAGGTTGTTGGAATTGCTTTTTTTCTTTTTGGTTCTTTTCGAAGATGAGTTAAGGCATCTTGAAGGGTACAATGACCGAAGAGCTTGCCCTTTGCCTCTTTTCCTTTTCCCCCTAACGTATCCACTGAGCCAGGCCCATTATAAAATATTAGAAATGTGATCAAATTATTCCAAACCTAAAGTATTTGGTTAAAATATGTTGTTAGTCCCTGTACTTTAACGAAATTCGAAATTGTCTCTATATGTAAAGAGTTAGAAATTACATCCTCCAAATGTTTTCCTTTCAAAAATCATGGTTCAATCATTAAGTATTTTCTATCAAAATTTGTCATTATGGCATGTTGATTAAGTTGCCATCATGTGACGTGTCAGACTATTGACAGAAAATAAGCATGTTGACAAATTTTAATAGAAACTATCAATGATGATAATAATTGGACTATAACTTTTAAATTGAAAAAGTAAGAGGATTAAATTTTTAACTTTTGAAGTATAATAACTAAATCTCAAATTCCGTAGAAGTTGATGGACTAATAGCATATTTTAACCAAAATATTTTGAATATGATTATAGTACAAAACTAAAGGTGTGCAAAATATTAATTAAACCGATTAAATCGAACAAACTAAACCAAATAAATCGAATTTTTTTGGTTAAAACGGTTTTCGATTTATTCGATTACCTATGTTAGTTTGAATGGGTATTTTGATTCCATTTCAATTTTGATAATCTAAACCGAAATAACGAAAGAAACCAATTATTTTATACATTTAAAAATAGTTTCATAATTATACCCTAAACTCAACCCAATATAAACTAAAATCTAGCCCATATACCCAACCCAAAAAATTTAATATAAACTAAAAACCCAACCCAAATATAAAAAAAAATAAAACCCAAACCCAAATTAATAGTTGTAAATTTATAATTAATTTAATCATGTTATAAAATGAAGAGAGATGGAGATAATAAAGAATAAAGAAAATATTAAAGTAATAGAAAATGTACTTTATTGATCAAATGGATGATTACAATGCTTCATTAGAGTTTCTATTTATAGAGAATGTACTAGTTTTTCAAGTGACTATTTGAATGTATTGCTAAGCATTTATATCACCATTCTTTTGAAAATCATGAGTGAGGAAAAATTTTGGGGAAATATATTTGGATCTCTTCAGGAGTTTTAACAATAATCATAGCAAACTTTAATAATGATCCTTCTATAAAGATACAAATAAGTATTTTGGATCATTTTATAATCCTCTTTCAATTACTATTGACTAAGTCAAATTTACCACATATATTCAATTATTTCAATTCATATAAATGAATAATTTCTCAAGAATTTCAATATGCTTCTAGCATTCTAAATCCTTAAAGGATTTTAATATAAACTTTAATATATAGTGATTTATAAAGGTTGTAACAACAACCATTAGACGTAGGTTAAATCTTTTATGAATTGTCAAAATAATATGTCTAAAGGTTATTGTATCCACCACAAAAGAATAGTATATCTTTTCATAATCAATACTAGTACTTAGCAAAAAACTTCATATTTTTATTCCGTTTTTGCAAAACTACTTCATTTGTACCCTCAATGGCTCTATACCTTTAGATATTTGGACTACTAGTCCAAAAATTCCACGAATTTAATTATACTTGAGTTGCGTCTTTCTATTTTGATCAAATTATTCCATATCTATATTTCTCAATAGATTTATTCAAGATCTTCCTTTTATTTCATTATTTCAATAATAATATTGCATGCAAAATCATTGTCGACCACTTTTATTAATCGGTTCCACATTTTCTCGAATTGACATAACGTATCGAGATCTCTAATTTTTATTATTTTAAAATTTAGTTTCAGGTACCTGAATCTCTTCTGGAGTTTTACTTATTAGTTATGTCTTGGGTCTCTTCTAGAGCACCCACCTCCACTATATGACCATCTAGAAGAATTTTCATCTTTGGAACCAATCAATCTATTATTTATTCTAACTGATTGTCCTACTAGGACTTTGATTCAAATTAAAATATTAGATGGTATATAACACTTGGTTATTCTCATTAAATTTGTAAATACATCTAACAGTTAACTTGTAATGAGTTATCCCTATTGAACTTCTGGTTCAAATTACTCTTCCCCTAACTCATTACAAGTTATTATTTCTCTCCCCCTAATGTCGGGAAAACTATCGAATCAAAATTGTAATAACAAATCATGTCATAATTGAATCTCGAATACATTCAAAACATTTAATAATATAAAGAAACTTGTAATTAATATATATTCCCAACTTTCTTTAAGGATTCACTCGTCTTTGTGCATTGTGGTGGAGCAATTGGAACATATACGCATATACAAAAATTTCAAAGATGAGAAATGTTTAGCTCTTGATCAAAAACCAATTGTGATGGGGAGTATTTATAACTTATTGACTTGATGCGTACAACACGTAAATCAACATAATCTCATGTTGAAATAGGAAGTTTAGTTCTCATAAGTAATGATTTAGACATTAATCAAATGTGTTCAATCAATAATTTCTCTAAACCATTATGTGCATAAATAACAAACTTTGACGAAATTTTTTTCAAACTCAATCAATAAAAGACTGAAATATAAAATCATCAGCTTTAGCAAGATGAATTGTCTTAATTGCATGATCTGAAATTAATTATTTAAACAAGTAGTCTTGCAAATGACAGGTTGCAAATTGATAACACATATGTGATTATTTTGTAGATGCATCTACCAAAATCATATAATATCAAAACCATCCACATGGTGGATGTATGGGCCCATATTCGTTTTAGAAATGCAAGACACTAAATCTCAACTTTAGCTAGTGAGTTTTTAATAATCAATTTTCATTGAGAACAAGCAACATATGAGAATTCTTTTAAATTAAAGAATCTTCTGGTTCTTTAATGAATGTCCATATAAATTTACTACAGGAAAACAGACTTTTTGCGGCGTTTTTTTTAGCCTTTAGCGGCGCTTTCACAAGCGCCGCAAAAAATGCCGCTATAGACAATGCCGCTAAAATTTGAGGCGTTTATTTGAAAAAAACGCCGCTAAAGACCAGGGACTTTTAGAGGCGTTTCTATAGAAAACGCCGCTAAAAGTCCTGGTCTTTAGCGGCGCTTTTATAAAAACGCCGCTAAAAGTCCTCGTCTTTAGCGGCGCTTCTATAGAAAACACCGTTTAAAGTCCTGGTCTTTAGCGGCGCTTCTATAGAAAACGCCGCTAAAATTCCTGGTCTTTAGCGGCGCTTCTGTAGAAAACGCCGCTAAAAGTCCTGGTCTTTAGCGGTGCTTCTGTAGAAAATACCGTTAAAAGTCCTGGTCTTTAGCGGCGCTTTTTTATAAAACGCCGCTAATTTGGGAAGATTTGCAACATACATTTTTCACCAATATCCCACCCTTCCTGCATAAAATCCAACCAAAAACAGCAAATATAGCATGAAATCCAACCAAAAACAGCAAATCTAAATGATACCAAATTATACGAAAGATATATGATATAAATTATAAATGAAGTATAATTCAAAAATATCTTACAATAATGTTAAAAGTTACAAGAAAATAAATGTCTAAGATGGCGGCATTTGCGACTGCTGGAACATCTTCATATAGTCTGAAACTGTAGCTGGAGTTCATCATACTTTCTGCTCTGCTCTGGTTCCCTCGCTGTTGCCTCTGCTTCCCTTGCTGCCCTCTCTGCTGCCTCTGCTTCCCTCGCTGCTGCCTCTGCTTTAAGTTGTAGCTGAAGTTCTTCATATTTTCTTTGAACCTCAGCTTCTCTCGATGCTGCCTCTGCTTTAAGTTGTAGCTGGAGTTCTTCATATTTTCTTTGAACCTCAGCTTCTCTCGATGTTGCCTCCGCTTTAAGTTGAGAAATTTGCTCAACTGTGCTTGCTTGCATCTGAGCTATCTGGTCTCTTAACCTCTGAACTTCAGCTTGAGCTTGACTCCTGGAAGGCATGTATTCTTTCATGAGTGGATCCAAAATATTGGGTCGGGTTAACACGAGATCCTTGAAATCGAACCCGACCATACCTTTCAGGACCCAAAACTTCATTAATAATTACATTATCAATGTCCTCAAAATTAACAGAACTATCGATCAAGCAATCGCTTCATACTCGCTTTCTTATCTTTTAGTTTCTCCTAATAAATCAATTAAAGAGTTAAAAACAAAATATATAATAAAAAGGGAATGCAACATAACTTAACATTATTTAAAACTACTACAGACCAGAATTAAACCATTATAATTAAACATTATAAATATTTATAATAAATCAAATTTTATTAAGTAAATATACCATAATTTCTACTGACTTGGATGTCATCGGAGATCCATCTTTCTTCCTATATGTAATGTCAAAAAGTCAAGGCGTCCCAACTTTTGACCAGACGATGCTTCCTACAATATAGTAGTAAAAATATTATTTAATAGTAGAAAGTCATTAATATTTGTGAAATTAATAAATTTATAATACACGGGCCTCATTTACACAAGCAAAACTTCTACCTCATTGTGTGCGTGAATTTTTGTTTTTGCTGCTTCGCTTTGTTCCAACTCGCTCACCGTCCTACATAATGAAATTATTATTACGTATATAGTAAATACTATAAACTGAAAAATTTATAAGAGTTTGGAAGTACGTAATACCTCTCCTTTCTTTGAATTCCAGAATCTAACTGCATCTTCCTATTGGTACCTCAGCATTTCCGGCGAGACATTTCGCAATTTTTCTTCGAGGCTTATGTCTTTCTTAAAATAATCTTTTTTCAGTGTGCTTTTATGGTCTCTCCATTTTTTACCCAATGCCTTCTTGATATAGGCATCCGAGACCTGTAAAGCAAATCTCTCCTAAAAAACACAAGTTTAGAAAGTAAATATCAATGAAAATTAAACCAAAGTATTATAAATTACATTCACGTTTTGTTACCTTAATATTATCGAGAGCTTGATTCTTGTTGCTATCAGGCATGTGATGCCATGATTCGTAGTTGATGGGCAACATATTGGCATTTCGTGCTATAATGCCCAAATAGCTTGCTAAAAGTCGAGCTTCTGGTCCAACAGGCTGACCATGACTGTTTCTACTTACTTTGACACGCTCGACAGGATTTAAGTCGTATAAATCTTTAAGTAGCGTACGTCCTCGACCTCTGCGCGTCCCACCACTTTCAGCTGGAAAATAATATATTATTATATTGAAATTGAGAAATACGAGCAATAATAAAAGTCTATACGCATGTAAAATAAACTTAACATTACTTTGAAATTCTGCAGGCTCGTCAACTGTCTCCGGCACATTCGAAGATCCAATAGCTGTCTGCTGTTCACTATTTCCTTCTTCCGAATTTGGAGTATTCTCGACAATACTTAAATTTAAGAATTTTCTTCTTCTACGCATTTTTCCTGCATTACACATAAAATAGTTGAAATTTTAGTAACAAATAACAACAATAATAGTACATATAAATTAGTTAAATTATATAACATGACCAATATTAAAATTATAATATTACATATTATATGTAATAATGCCAATTGATATTCGTAGACAACTTCACGATAATGCCAATTGATATTGCCACACTTCTTACACGGGCAAAGAATCATATTCTCTTGGCTTGCATTTTGAAATGCAAAATTTAGAAAAGTTTCTACTCCATTTCGATAGCTGTTGCTTACCCTTGACAAATTCATCTAAGTCCTATCCATTTCGTAGTTGTTGAAGTCTAAAGTTGATAATAAATTACACGGGTAAGTTGTTTATTTATAAGTGTAATTAAGTTATGTAAGTTATGATATGATATATATTTATGTATCATGTAAGTTATGTAAATTATGTAAGTTACGAAATTTGATCTTAAAATTATGTAAGTTATGAATTATGTAAGTTATGTAAATTATGTAAGTTATGAAATTTGATCTTAAAATTATGTAAGTTATGAATTATGTAAGTTATGTAAATTATGTAAGTTATGAAATTTGATCTTTAAATTATGTAAGTTACGTATTATGTAAGTTATGTAAATTATGTAAGTTATGAAATTTGATCTTAAAATTATGTAAGTTATGAAAATTATGTAAGTTATATAAATTATGTAAGTTATGAAATTTGAACTTTAAATTACGTAAGTTATGAAATTTGATCTTTAAATTATGTAAGTTACGTATTATGTAAGTTATGTAAATTATGTAAGTTATGTAAATTTGAACTTTAAAATAAATTAAAATATTAAAAAAATTCATGATTAAAATAAAAAAAAATATTTAAAATATAACTTTAAATACAATTTGTATAGTTTGGACCAATTTAACCAAATATTAATATTATTTACACATTTAAAATGGGATTTTGGAAATGATGTACCGACAAAAGCATACAAATTTTACATTGGGTCGAGGGATGTCCTATAGCATTAAACATTTATGATATTATAGTGTAAGAAATGAAAAAAAAAATATATGTAAAGTTTTTCTATAGTTAATAATTTAATAAAATTTTACAAAATAATTGTTTTAAAAAATTATGAGTGAAGAGGAATGTGTTATCTATTTGTAAAAAAAAGATGTGCTCAGTAGACTTAAGAAGTCATATTTTAGACACTGTCGAAATATATATATATATATATATATATAAATATTAATTGGTTTCAAAACTCATGACAACTAGATTTGAAAAATAAAATTCTGCGAAATTACATTTTTTAAATTTTTGTAAAATAGAAAGATAAAATTCATAATAACAGCTACAACAAACTCCAAAAGCTAAGGAGGAGCATGCTGGACTTAAAAATGAAATTTGTGAATTTAGATTCAATGTTAAGCATCGATTAATTATAAATTAATTGGCAATAGATTAAAATTTCAACTTATATATAACCATAAAGTATTCATAGATTAAGCTGCAAAAGCCCATTTTAGCAAATTTTACAATTTTATCTTCTTCTTTTTTAATAAAAAAGTGTAAAGGTTGAAGAAAATATATTTTAAAAATATCAATAATTAAAAATCACCATGAATAAAGTAGCGATTATCTAATAAAGCAATGCATATTATCATGACGTTTTTATCGCATATTATCACTAACAACAATATTTTATATCATGCATATTTTATAAATTAACATATTGGGTTAAAAATTAACTCAATATCATGCATTCTACATAAATCACTAAAAACAATTAATATACTAAAAATTAACCAAATATCATGCATTCTACATAAATCACTATAAACAATTAATATACTAAAAAGCCATAACTAAGGTTTTTAAACATGAAAACAAATAAATTGGAAAGGAAAATTTAAGAGCAAATAAACTTGTTAATTTTCAGACAAGCTTTGACGATCTGTGTTATTTGGTGGGGGTTTGTTTCTCTTTGTTTTTCCTTCAATTAAGGGAGTGGAAAGTACACACCGGAACCTAACATGCGTATTTGTTGTAAGATTATAAGATTATAAGATTAGCACCAAATATTATTAATTCAGTTAAACTAAATATAAAAACTTTATCAATATCACTACCAAATATTAATTCGAAGATTAAATGGCAGCTTCAGTTGAACCAATAGTTGCAGGAGGAGCAGGAAGTAATAACTGATTAAATGCAGCAGAGGGCTACTGACAATTCCACATGTCAGAATATATACAAGAATAAAAACAATATAGAAGATCTAAAGGAGTAAAAAAAAATGCAGCCAAATCAAAGAATTATAAGGTAATGCCTATTCCTAGTTTGAGCATTGTGTTTAAAGGCATGGAATAATAAACTACTTAGTGAAATCTAAGGGTAGAAAACTACTAAGATAAAACTTTGGTTTTAGCATATGAACCAAAAACAACAATATTTTGATAGTTCAGTGCATCAACAACTGCAACTTCAATAATATTTCCCATAAACTAAAACTATAGACATATCATTTGTTGTTTTGGACTACCAAAGGTATCAAGAGAAAATGGTTCATTCCAATGATGCATCCTCTTAAATGAGAAATAACAATAACAAATAAACAGTGCCTTCAACTATATAATAGCATACACCATAAAATACAATAAACCAGTTGACTTCATTAACAAGTTCAACATCTACAGAAGTGGGAGAGAAACTGAAAGAGTGAAAGAAGAGAACCACCACAACACCAGCAATTCACAGCTACTTCTCAACAAGTGCAACAATTATTAGAGGGAAAAAAGGAAATAATTCTCACCAAACCAGAGATCATTCATATTCAATATTAGACAAATTCATATGAGCCTCCTGTACCTGCTCCACAAATATGAGCACCATTAGTGATGGTAACACAACACAATAATTCGCTTGATATATTGGTGCTTTACAACACCAAAACCAAGTACATTACTACAAAGCTCAGAATCAAAGCGCAACAAAAAACTAATTATAAAACCCGGTGAAGGGGAGGAACAACTGCTGTATGGATATATGGGAGTATCAGAGGACTTGGACAAACTTGATTTTCATAACAGGAAATGGAGTGTGGTAAAGAGCAAGAAGGAGATCCTGGACTTGGCTAATGATCCTGTCAAAACTGATGAAAGTTAGCTTTTTCATAATATACATACATATATCTCTCTGAAGGAATATTTTAGTTAATATCTCTTCTAAAACAAAGCCATTTCATTAAATCTTATTTTCTGCTAGTTTTGTATTGTATCCTAACACTATTAATATCAAAACATATATATATACATATATATGTAAGGTTGTTGTATTTTTCTCTACTTGTCTATCTTCTTAAATTCGATTGCCCAAAAATGATGTTAGGGTCTGATTGGTTTTTCAAATTTGTTGAATTTTCGTATTCATAGAAATATTTTAATTTTATTATTACTTTTGTCTAATTCAGTAAAATTGAACTGTAATTTCAGAATTCAAGATTAAATTATAAAACCGTTGATTAGATTATGAGCAAATAATGAAAATTCATTTTTTTTAAATGAATCATATTTTAAGAATATTTTTGTCTTTCAAAGTTTTTATATAATGTATTTAAATGAAATACTTAAAACTATATATATTTTTTAGAAAACACCTTTAAAATCTACTCTCCTAAAAAACTTACCATGAGCTTCATTACTTTCTTACAAAAAAGCTATCATTACTTTAAAAAATAATTTTTTGTGTAAAGAAAGAAGTCCTATTTTGTATGCCACTCTTTGCTGCTATAATGTTATCTGTTTAATTAATGCAAAAATGGTATAATAAATATGATACTAATGTTTGATATGTTCTTCGCAGCCTGCCATTGTAGGATTTGTGAACTAATTAGAGGCTCTATGAATATATCATAGCATAGCATTTTAATATAAAAACTAATTAGAAAAACACATATTAGAAGATGTATATTCATTAAGAAAACTTCAACAGTAAAAAAAAGTGTAAACAAGCATAAAAACCCTCTGCAGCAAAATTTTCAAGAAAACATTTCATCAAATAATAACTTCAGTGAACTTAAACGAAAAAATAATACACACTGGAGGAGTAAGTAGAAACGAAATATTTTGCAGAAACAGAATAGAAACAGCCCAAAAAAAAGTAAATTAAAATTCTATAGTAGCGGAAAAAAAAAAGGAAGAACACTTACAGTCCAAAAATCTGAAAGTAATCGATGGATAAAGCAATGGGTTGAATGCTCCTGACTTAGGGATTGGAAGTTTGGGAATTGGGGAAAATATTTTGGGGAAGAACTTGGGGAAATTTAGGGGAAATGAACTTAGGAAAATTGGGGAAATGAAGTCGATCGAATCTGACTTGGGGAAAGCTAAAGGAAATTTGGGGTTAATAAAACGACGTCGTTTAGGTTAGTTTTAAATTTTGCGGCGTTTATAAAAAGCGCCACTAATGCACAGACAAAAAAATGGCACCGTTTCGGAAACTAAAATTTTCTTTTGCGGCGTTTCCTAATAAGCGCCACTAAAAGCATAGGCAAAAAGGCACCGTTTGGGAAACTATTAAAACATATTTGTGGCTTTTTCTGCTGAAGCGCCACTAAAAGATAGTCATTTGCGGCGTTTTCCCCAAAACGCCACTAAAATCTTGCATCAAAACGCAACGTTTTGCAGTATCAGGCACATATTTGCGGCGCTTTTTACAAAAAACGCCACTAAGAACACAGATCAAAACGTAACGTTTTGCCATTTCTGAAACAACTTTGCGGCGTTTCTACTAAAACGCCACTAAAGCTTATCATTTTGCGGCGTTTTTTCATAATCGCCACTAAAAACACAGAACAAAACGTCATCGTTTTGCATACTCTGACATATTTGTGGCGTTTTTCTACTAAAACGCCACTAATGCATAAACCCTAAAATAAATTTATTTTTTGCCGTCTTTTATCAAAATCCCTAACCCTTAAACCATTAGAGCCATAAACAGTAATACACTAACTATAAAAAACCTAAACCCCAAACTCTAAACCCAAACCCTACACCATAAACCCCAAACCCAAAATAACAAACATTAACCATTGAACTTAAAATACTATACATTAAACCCTAAACTCTAATATGATATACCATAACACCCTAAACCCTAAACCAGAAATATATATTACAAGGTACAATTAAAAGTATTTAAAAAAGAATTTTATTGCTTGCTTAAGCCTTAAAATAACTTTATTTTTTGTCATTTTTATCAAAATCCCTAACCCTCAAACCCTAATACCCTAACCCTTAAAACCATAATTAAACACTAAGACTCGGCATATAAAAACTAAACCCCAAACAACAAACTTTAAAACACTAAATCCCAAACCCAATATAACAAACCCTAAACCATAAACTTAAAATACTAAATATTAAACCTTAAACTATAAAACCCTTAAACTGTAGCCCTTAAACCTTTTAAACCCTAAGCCCAAAAAAATTTTAATCAATATTAAGTACTGCTTCCACAATTTTTTATAAACATATATAAGCTTTTACATTAATATATATCTATGTATATACATGTACATCAATATCCATATGAAATATTTAGGGGGATTTAGGGTTTTAAGGATTATGTTTTTAAAGTTTAAGGGTTTAGAGAAAGCCATATGGCGTCGATTTTAACAGCTTGGTAACTTAAATGAAAACTTCTAAATAGTTTAGTTATCAATTTGTAAATTTTCATAATTAAGTAACTAAAATGAAACTTTCTCATAGCTAAGTCAGTTTCAAATATCAAAATAAATTCACATTCAAAACAAAAATAAGAAAAAAAAATGAAAATCAAATCGAATCAAATCGAAACGAGTGTCGGTTACCCCAGACGAAAATGGAACTATTGCTCAACCTTTAGCGGCGTTTGGACCAAAAAACGCCACTATTGCTCAGTTTTTAGCGGCGCTTGGACCAAAAAACGCCGCTGTTTCTCATTTTTTAGCGGTGTTTGAACCAAAACGCTGCTATTGCTCAGTTTTTAGCGGCGTTTGGACCAAAAATGCCGCTATTTCTCAGTTTTTTGCGGCGGTTTCTTAAAAACGCCACTAATGTATAATATTTGCACAAAAAACGCCGCTAAAAACCCTATTTTCCTGTAGTGATTCTCAATTAATTTTCGCATCATATATGATCCAGGATGGTCTAACTGGTCACGCCAAGTAGTAAATACATTTGTATCAGTAAACTTTTGGTTTACTTTAACAGGCATTTCAATTGTACTAATAATGTCAATATAAATTGTGACAAATTGATACTTTTAGTGTCATTCCTTTTACTTTGTATCCACATATAAGTACTATTGTGGCATTTACTACTGGAAATGTCTAAATCAATGTGAATTCTATAATGTCACTAAGTCAACAAAATGAATATAATTTCCAAACAAATATATGCAATATTCACTTTAGGGAATATGCCAAAATTTTCAAATATCCAAAAATATTATTAATAGCAAACTTTGAGAGTGGATCTTATTTTCCATGTGTACAACAGGCAAATAACCAATGACTATTCATACATAAGTTTTCTCTCTTGCAAGTTCTCATCATTAATATTTTGTCATGTAATTTTAATTGAAAACTTATTCTGAATACTGTAGAGTTATACTCAGTTTTTTAAAAAAACTTGCAACTTCAGGTGCATCCAACCATAATGAGTTTTAGATAGAATTACCATATTCTATTGCTCATAAGTAGATCTTTCACAATCAAATATTTTGCTTTCAACTCCTTAATGAGAATGATGATAAAAGAATATCACAAAGATAGTCACAATCAATTCAATTTATAACAAGAGTAATAAATATAAATCAATAACCCAATCCTCTTTTGATTCATATGAAATATAATATTTTCCTCATTCACAATCTCAATATGAGATCCATTATTAATATCTTTTAAAACCAATAGATTAACCATCACAAGGTATTAATTTATTAGCTCTTCTGGAGCTTTCGACTAATTTTGTACTACCAAATATTGGAATAATATTGGTTTTTATTTTCTTTTGTGCTTGCGTTCACTTCGGAGAATGCAATACATTTACTAGGACGAACTTATAAACGTTCCAAAAAATTCTTTATTTCATAATCACCATCGCAAATATGCGTGGATTTCAA
Source organism: Gossypium sturtianum (assembly GCA_025698515.1). Classification (NCBI taxonomy): domain Eukaryota; kingdom Viridiplantae; phylum Streptophyta; class Magnoliopsida; order Malvales; family Malvaceae; genus Gossypium; species Gossypium sturtianum. The sequence continues at coordinate 110,300,147 of CM046953.1, forward strand.
ATCAAAATCTATCTATTCATATTGTCATGATCAGTCTCCAATTATAATAAACATGATATAATAAATATATCATAGTAAAATATACCTGATGATCTTTAACATCATCATCAGCACCCTGGCTATTATCATGAACACTAAGTGGTTAGAGACTCTAATGATTACCCATAGTGCGTAGGCCTCAATTAAAATAGCAGCAGCTCTAGGAGGTAATCAACAACAATAGATTTTGGGATATTTTTGTGACTTATAGAAAAAAAAAACAATTAAAGAGAATCGTGCTGATAACATGTTATAAAATAAAGAGATATTGAGAGAGTAAAGAACAAAGAAAATATGAAAGTAATAGAGAATGTACTTTATTGATTAAATGGATGATTACAATGTTTCATCATAGTCTCTATTTATAGGCATAAGAAGTATAAAAGAAGTAGAGATCTGATTCTAATAACTATTAGAATTTAAAATACATTAAAACTTTATCTTGATCGTGATGGAAATCCACTTAATATGACATTTATAACTATTATAATTTTATTGATGTATATACATAACATAAAACATAATAATTTAAATTTTTTTTTAAAAAGCCCTAAAAAATAACCTAAATTAGGCTTCTTTTTTCTCAATTTTGAAATCCCTATCCCAAAACCTAACGCCATTTGCACCGCCACCAGCCCCTCCTCGACGGCCACCCACTACTGGATAATTATTAATTCTTGTTACTTAACTCGGCGGCCCTGACAGTAAGTACTGAAATCGTTATTTTTGTAGTTCCATATCTGTATTGCGCGATTGCAAAACCAGCTGCCAATTTTTGGCCAGGAATATAGACATATTTTTCTTTTCCTTGGTTTTTTTAATGGAGTTGAATCATGAAAATCACATGATAATTTTATATATTTTTACTAATTTTTAAACATTAATTTATTGGTTATGCTTCTTTAATATGATTCATCAACACTCAACAGTGTATAAACTTATGCACTAAATCTAATACAAAACCCTTTCTCTATATAAACACTAAATTAATTAAATGTGCTTCAAAGCAGCTATTTTTGGTAATTTTTTTTTATCATTTTTGAACTGTTTGTATTAAACCATGTAAAAAAAATTAAAAATTGATAAATCGAACCGCATGATCAAATTTGATTTGGTTAGTTCGGTTACTCTTTAAATCTTGATTTATTCTGTTATTGCTATAAAAAACGAATATATTAAACTGACGGAACGTATAACTTAAATTATTAATATATTATTGTTTTATAAATATAAATTATTATTATAATAAAAAATTTATATATGGAAATACACCATAAATACTATAATTATTAAAATCTATCTTTTTAAACTTAAATGTTATAAAAAAATTATTTATCATATTACGTTTTTTTCAAAACTAATTTTTCAAAATATATTTTTTAAGGGTATAATGACATCCATAGATGTCGAGTTTAAGGCAATGCCAAATCATCATAGGGATGCTTGCCTTGTATCTTAGAAGAGAATGATTGCTAAATACAATTAACATGACTTCAACTTTGATGATTGTCGTATTCAAGGTTGTGAAGTTTGACTTTGAAATTTATTTGCCTGTTCGCTTAACCAACTTATTTAATACAAAAAATATCAACAACCTTTGTGAGTCAAATTTCTTTCCTATATATACCTCGGTCAATTATCTTCTCCTCTTATCGAAAGTTTTCTTTAACTCTATTGGGATCGACTCGCATAAGTAACGAATAAGTAAAATAAAGAAGATCAAACACACAAATATTTACGTGGAAAAATCCTTTGAAAAGGAGAAAAACTATGGGCATAGGAGGCTTCTGCTTTTCACTAAATGAGTAAACAAACGAGAGTACAATATGAAGAAAATAAACCTAAATGTACTAAACGTACAATCTTAAAACCCAAAAACAAAGCCCTAACTCGGGAACAAAATTCTCTCCATAGTTACCACGAAACTCTAACCAAAACTCATATGCGACTACATCTTCTCGCCCTCAAAAAAAAGCCTTAGCTGATTGGCCTAACAAAACAAGGATATAATTACCCCTTTAAATAGGCTTAGATTAGAGTTCTAACAAAATAGGAATATAATGTGTAACAGCCCGGTTTAGACCCTAGTCGAAATAGTAGTTTTGGGACCGTAAATTCGAGTCAGGAAAATATTTTAATATTATTTTCTGTGTTTTTAGTATGTGATTTGACATGTGTGAAATTTTCGTGATTAAATTTGATCGTTTGTGTGCTTAATTTGCAAAAAGGACTTAATTGCATAAAATGTGAAAGTGACTTGCTATTTGTTAAAGTGCTTAAGTGCTATGTTATTTTAATGTGGGGTCCTTAAGTTGATATTATACCATTGAAATATTGGATGGACATAAAAACCAATGGTTAGTGGATTTTAAATGAAAATAAAAAGGCTAAAATGGTAATTAATGTATTAATATGTAATAAACTAAAATAAAACACAAAACATGCATTCATCTTTCATGTTGGCCGAAAGTTGAGAAGAAAAGAAAGCTTTGAATGTGGTTTTAGGTTCGGCACTCATTTTGCTCAATTAAGGTATGGATTTTGTTCGGTTTTTTATAATTTTTACGTTTTTGAGATCGTTGCTTTGTAATCTATAAAGCCCATGTTTCAATTTTTGAATTTGATGAAGATTTTGTGTTTTGCCATTGTTGAAAACTTCTGGTTTTTTGTTGTTTGATGATGGAAAATAAAAGATACGTGATAGATTAATATATTTTGTCTTTGGATTTTTGATGAATTTGAGTAATTTGAGCTAAATTGTGAAAATAGTAACTTGAGGGACTAAAATGTGAAATAAATGAAATGTGTGGACTTATATGAGCTTAGAGAATATTCGGACAGGCTATTGTGTAATGAAATTATGTTTATTTTGTATTTTGTGAAATAGGGACTAATTTGTGAAAAATGTGAAATATCAGGGGCAAAAGTGTAAATTGCCCATTTATGTGTTTTTGGATGAATTTGATTGAATATGTGATTGAATAAGTTAAATTTGTATTAATTTAGATCAAGAAAAGAGGAAATCGAAATTAGATCGGGGAAAAACTAAAGTTGTCGAATAGTTGTTCCGATTTATCCGTCTTCGCCGAGGTAAGTTCATAAGTAAATAATTACCGTTAATTTCGATTGTATATATTTTATTTGTACCGAATTGAATTATTACTTGTATATATATGAATGTCGAATTGGTAAAAGTATGGAAGAATTGTCTACGAGCTTGAACTGATCGAGTTACGACATCCGAAAGCCCCGTACGAACCTTAGGAATAGTTAGGATACATATGTCATGACATAGGATTCCGATATGTGTTTTCGTGTAAGACCACGTCTGGGATGTTGGCATCGATTTGTGTTTACGTGTAAGACCATGTCTGGGACATTGGCATCGTATTTGATTCGTGTAAGACCCTGTCTGGGACAGTGGCATCGATATGTGATTACATGTAAGACCACATTTGGGACGTTGGCATTGTACGAGCTTTCCGACTATCCGAGTATCCTTATTAATTCCGAATGGTTCAACGGGCATTATCGAGTTAAGATCGAATGTGAAAACAAACTAAAAGGTTTAGGTACGTGCTATGTTATATGAATATGAAAGTAAGGTAATTATATGTTTGAGATGAATATATGAATTAGACATGGTAAAAGAGAAACTTATATGTGCTTATAAGTATATGTACATTCGGCCATTAATGTTATAATGCTATTGTATATGTGATAAGGTTTGAGTTTGCAAGCATAATAAATGTACATTTGGTTAAGGTTTGTTTGATTTAGCTAGTTGTTTTAATGCGAATGTTCATTTGATCATTATTTGCTTATGTAACAGCCTGATTTTGGGGCTAGTCAGAACAGTGGTTTTGGGACCACTAATCTGAGACCCGAGAAATTATTTTAATGTTATTTTATGTGTTATAGCATGATTATGAGGATGCATGAAAATTTTGGTGCTTAAATTTTAGCGGTTTTATGCTTAATCGCGAAAAAGGACTAAATCGCATAAAGTGCAAAAGTTTCATTTTACAAGCTAGAGGTGTCTAATAGCTATAGAATATTAAATTGGAAGTCCTTAATGTGCAATTAGGCCATTTGGGAAGGGATGGCCGGCCATAGGGACAAGAAAAATCAATTGGTCAATAGTTAGGTGAGTTTGGTGACTTAATGAATAAAATAAGAGAAAAATAAAGAAAGAAAAGATATCATCTTTTCTCATTCTCCCTACCACCAAAAATTTCAGCAAGAGAAGGGGTTTAGAAGCTTGAAAATTTTCAGTCATTTCAATCTCTACAAGTAAGTGATTTTGTTGGTTTTTATTGATAATTTTTGTACTTTTGAAACCCCTAAAGCTTAAGCTAGCTAAATAGGGGACTATTTTGCAAAATGGTTGAAATTTTAGGGATTTGCCATGAGAGGTTTTATGTTGTTTGCTGAGTTTTTATGGAATAAAATGAATGTGAGAGGGTTAAAGAATAACTTTTGTGAAAGGTGTTTCCATGAAAACACCTAAAAAGGGACCTATTTGTAAAGGTTATAATTGAGTAATAAATGCATGAAATGATGGGTTTTATAAATTGTTATATGAGAAATAAATGTTCAGCTAAGCTTGTTTAATGAGAAAATGTGATGAAAAATGATTACGAGCCTAGGGGCAAAATCGTAATTTTGCCAAAGTATAAGGGCAAAATAGTCATTTTTGCCTAAGTAGAAATTTTGATGTATCATGAGTTGTATAGTGATTGAATGATTAAATTTTATTATTATAGATCAAGAAGAGCGCGGAAACAACCTTGACCAAGGAAAAGGCAAGGTTACGGACTAAACCATCAATTAACACATTTTGCACCAAGGTAAGTTTATGTGTAAACGATACATCCTTAATACATATGTTTTTACTTAAAGATGCATTGTATGGATGTAAATGCCAATTAGTGTGATTGATTGAAAATGGTAGAAAATGGATAATTCTCGATTGAACCTCGGAATAGAAATGCGGGCACAGATAAATATACGTAAATGTGTAATTGTTGATGGGCTATGTGCGATACCATCGTTTATATTATCATTTGGTGGGTCGTGTGCGATACCACCTTGTTATCTATTCACGATGGGTTTGTATGCGATACCATCGTTTATATTATCATTTGGTGGGCTATATGCGATACCACCAGTAATTATCATTGTTGGTGGGTCAGTGCGATACCACCCTATTAATAATTAATGGTGGGTTTGTGTATGCGAAACCACGGGTATCTTATATTATTACAGAAGGGTTCATCGAGAAACTTGTTTAAGTAAATATTTCATGTGGTTTTGTGGTGTTAAGTGCAGGGCATAAGTATAAGGCAATGTGAGCAATGTATATGATATGTGGTTGGGATGTGGTAAGAGTTGAGATGAATAAGCATGAATATGAAAATGTGAATTGTTCTTACATATTTTGGAATGTTATTGGTTGATTAGCATATGGTATGATGCTTATTGTTTACATGTTGACTTACTAAGCTTAAAGCTTACTCTATTTCTTTTCTCTTGTTTTATAGTGTCAAAGAGCCAGCTCAGGATATGAAGATAATCAGAAGATCACCCACACTATTAGCACATATCGGTATAGTTAGACTTAGCATTTTGAGTATGGCATGTATAGGGACTAGACTTGGTGAAATGTCTTGTTGTTTTGGCCAAGTGTGTTGGCTCTTTTAAAGATGAACTCTTTTGTATATAGCCAGAGTTGATGGCTCATTATTATTAATATATGAGAAGATGAGGTTATTCATAAATGTGTATGATGCATGATTGGGTTGCTTGGTTAATGGTTGAATGTGATTTATGTTGCATGAGTTAGGGTGATAAAAAGAGCTTGGCAAATAGCCTTGTTCTTGTCCACACGGGTAGGCACACGGGCGTGTGTCTAGGCCATGTGTGACACACGGTCAACCTTATGGGCGTGGGGATAGGCCGTGTGTCCCCTGCATGTTAGTGATACAAGTCAGTGTTGACCACGGGCTAGATACACGGGCGTGTGACAGGCCGTGTGATGCAAGTCAGTGTCGACCACGGGTGGAGCACACGGGCGTGTCCCTTACTCCACACAAGCGTGTGGACTGTCTAGTGAAAATTTTCTAAGGTTCTCTAGATGGCTTCAGAAGGGTTCGATTTGATCCCGACCCATTCCTAAAGGGAGGATTTAGGCCATATAGGCTTGTTTAAGAGGTACTATGAAAAGTTTTAAATTGGGAGTAGAAAGTCAGGTTTTGGAGTTGTATGATTGTTTGTGTGTAAGCCTAGTAATGCCTCGTACCCTGTTCCGGCGTTGAATACAGGTAATGAGTGTTACAGCTTATGACTTACTAAGCTATGAAAGCTTACTTTGTGTGTATATTTGTTCATTGTTTTATAGATTATTTAAGCTATGGAAATGTAACACCCCAAACCCGGCCTAGAAGTTAGGCCCGAATCTGGCGTGTCACATGGAAGTGTTTTTCAAAACCATGTTTCTTGTTTGTTAAAACTTGTTTGAGAGTTAGAACCTCTTTGTTAAAACTCAAAACACTTAAGCAATTGTTACACACTTGCAAACCTAACTTTTAAAACTTTATCTGTTGTGGAAGCATATTTAAAATAAATAATGTACGAAAATGTGATGTTTAAAAATTTAGTAGCAGAAGCATTTTGAAAATATTGCGGAAACGTAGTGTTTTGAAGTCAGTTTATCGTTTTGGAAATCGTATCCCACTTTTAGCAGTTAAAAACCATCATAAATAAATATAAAAAATAGTAAGTTAAAATTAGAGAGGCCTTATAAGAACCCAAATAAAAATATTTAGAAGTAAATAATCAAAATAGCAAGTATAAGCAGTGTGTGGTCTTCTCCGAGTCCCTCGCAGCTCCGATCCATCAAAGGCAGAGGATTACCTGCACAATAAAAAAAGGGGTGAGTTTATGAAAACTCAGTGTGTAATCCCCTTACTAGAGTAACAATCAGTATACAGAAATAGAAACTGAAACAGTCTGGGCCAAAGCCCTTTAAGAGTAACAGTACAGTCAGTTCAACGCATACATGAGTCAAAGCCCACTACGATATCATTTGGGTCACAACCCATAACAGAATCAATTGGGCCTAGCCCCAACCAATGCAGAACAAGTGGCCTAAGCCCAGTACAGTGACAGATCCCATAAACATATATGCAACAGTATGAGGATGCATCCCAACCCAGTCCAGCCAACACACCACGTGGGGACCAAGTCGACCCACCCAGCCAGCACACCAATAACGCAGCCTAGCTGCTAATAACAATGCAGCAAAGCTGCTAATAACAGTATACGTGGCTGAGCCACAAAATCAAATTACGTGGCGATGCCACTATAATGATAAACGTGGCGAGCCACTGGTACATAGTACTAATGCAAAGCAGAGCTAATAACGATGAACGTGGCGGTGCCACTAAAAGCGATATACGTGGCGGAAGCTACTAGGCGATAAACGCGTGGCGAGCCACACGGTACGATACTTCCTCCAATTACAAATCCCAACCCCATGCAATATGTCGTGTATGTCATGCTCAATCATTACACGTGTATGCAAAATAGCCATGCTTAGTAACAGTCATTTCAACACATATTAACAGCATATGAGTCACACGCCCACAGTCAAGTCAGTTAAAACACAGTCATACGATCACAGTCAAATCAGTCAAATCATAGCACAAGTCAGTCATTTATCCACAAGGGCAAAACAGTCATTTACCCCATAAGGGTATTTCGGTAATCCTACCCCTTAGGGGTATTTCGGTGATCCTACCCTACGGGGTAATTCGATGATTCTACCCTAAAGGGGTAATTCGGTAATTCTACCCTACAGGGGTATTTTAGTAATCTCACAAATCAGGGTATTTTAGAAATTTTGCAAATCGAGGTATTTCAGTAATTTGTAAACCAAGGGTATTTCAGTAATTTTAAAAACTGAGGGTATTTTAATAATTTCATAAATCACGGGTCTCTCGGTAATTTCACAAATCAGGGGTATTTCAGTAACTTTACAAACTGAGGATATTTCAGTAATTTTACAAACCGAGGGTATTTTCGTAATTTTATAAACTGAGGGTATTTCAGTAATTTTATAAACCGAAGGTATTTCCGTAATTTTACAAATTGAGGGTATTTTCGTAATTTTACAAACTGATGGTATTTCCGTAATTTTACAAACCGAGGGTATTTCAGTAATTTTATAAATCGAGGGTATTAACGACCCAACAGAAGGTCCACCGTCACCTCGAGCGACTTAGGATATCTAAATTGACTTAACGGCGAAGATGGGCCTAAGGCCCATTACCTTACCCAAGTGGGCCCACACACTCGTGTGGCCCATTTAGCCTAAAAACAACCACGACTATGCAACGGCACAGCCCAAATCAATAACTTATCACATCACGGACATTTCATCTGTGTGGGTCCACAAGCCCATTGGGCCCACACGGCCCCCTTTTGGCCTTACGCGGCCCAAAATACCTAAGTCATGTGCGCGACCTGATAAGCTTGTCTATTTCACATTTAACAGTGAGATTCAACCCAATTGGCCCACGGGCCTATCAAGGCCCAGGACGGCCCATGCCATAAGCGTGTCATGACAAGCCTCCCAATCTCCCATTTGACAGTCTAACTAGCATTCGCAGGCCCAACAGCCCATTGGGCCCATCGAGGCCCATTCCATCCCAAGTGGCCCACTACGGCCCAAGCCCATGAATTCGCTCATGTGGCCTTCCTCATCACACACTCACGCTCCGTGAGCTCGGTTCACCACACGCGCGATCGCACGCTCGTATGGCATCGTTCGCTGGTATTTTGGCTTTTCGGCATAATGTCGATCAACAGTCAAGATAATACAATATACGCACCTTCGGCTTTTCAACCGATTAACAATCAGAACAGTGTATACGGATACGCACCTTATCACGTAGAGTACTAAATAATCACAAGCGCCTTCACCTTCACTAGAACGATCTACTGCGATTTGCCTAGTTAAACCAAAGTTTGATGCCGTCACCCTTCCGCATCCAGGCGAAAAGTCCCGAACCGCTGACACCCTACGCCGCTTAAACTTGGGAGTGGAGGCTATGTGCACAGTCTCGGCTGGCACCTTTGCTGCCACCTTATGGCTAGAATCCCCTTTGCTCATCAAGAACACGATCTTACAGAACCGGAGTCAACACGAATGCTTAAATTACAACTACAAAGTAACCGATCACCCTAACAGGAAGAAACGAGATAACGATGCGAATGGGCCTAGGGCCCATTCTCGGCCCAAATGAGCCCACATGCTCGTGTGGCCCATTTAGCCCAAATCTAGCCACAGATATGAGATTCACATTGACCAGACCAATATCTACTACACAATCATACAATTTATTCATATGGGCCCACTTGGCCCCTTTCGACCCATCGTGGCCCAAACAGCATAAACCCACAAGAACACTCATGATGGCCTCAACTATCGCGTCGAAGCTCTCACACGTGCGCTCGCACGCTCATGTGGCTACCATCACCGTGTGACCGACATTTCGGCATTTGCCGCTCTACAACTAGAGTAGTGCAAAATACACACCTGATAGGAATCTGGAGTTAATCTGCGCTCCGAACACTCCTATGCCCAAACGCCAACCAAGGTATCCTTGCTCTCCTCATAGATCGTTCTATTTAAAGCCAGCTTCTCGCCTACTCTCATGCTAGCTTCCCGATGTGGGATCCCTCCATCAATCTTCCAAAACCGTCCCAAATTAGGAAAATAGTCACCTTTCACATGCAAGAGGTTTCGAACCTCAGACCATTAGGACACTCCACACGCCACTTTCCACCTTACCAACTTGCTCCTTGTGTAACAAAACAAGCACAACTAAATATAAGTCTATGGGCCAAAGTCTAAGTTCATTTAAAAGGGAATCAAAATGAATTGCAAGCGCCAAGACTTGAACCCATGCTCCCTTGCAACCCTAATGACGCCTTGCCACTAGACCACTCACTTCCTTGTGTCATTTATTTCCCACAATTTATTCTTAAAGCCTACTTACTTACTCTCAGGGTTTTATTCACCTAAAACTAAAATTTTTCCTAAAGCCCAGGTTTGAACCCGGGACTTCATGGAAGCCCCCTAACCTTCTGAAATCACTCACCTAATAGGTCCAACTTGCATTAGTGCCGTTCTCTTGTTCTCAAAAATTTTAAACGCTCCCATGCCCAAGGCCCAATAGGCCCAATTCTACTAGGCCCAACAATTCGGGGCGTTACAGGAAAGCTCAGGGATCATCAAGAATCATCATCACACTATCGAATTATATTTTGGTACCTTTTGAAAATGTATATACTAAAGTATGGAATGTATACTCTAGAGAACTTTGATTATGTTTTGAAAGGTGTAAATATAGCCATGTGATATAGCTTGTTAATGAATGTGTTTATGGATTAGTTTAGTCTATGCTATAAGATGCATAAATTGGTATGGTTTGATATACTCATAGTTGGCCAAATGGAATGGTCAATTTCGGTAAGTTTATGGTTGATTTGGAAATTGATATGATGAGAAATGCTATGAATTGAATTGGATTAAAATGATGTAAGATTCATATGTTTTGTTGTGAAGTTGGTGTTTTGAATTAGTATATTTGAGTTGGATTTGTTTATGGAAATAAATAATGTTGGTAAAGGTTAAATTGTGCATGATTTGGTAGGTTTTTGGTTGCCTTTGAAACATGAATTGAGGTTTGTTTAATGCTTGTAGGTTTGACCCAAATTTTGGGTGGCAAATTGGCCTATATTTGCCCACACGGTTGAGCACACGGGCGTGTGTCTCGACCGTGTCTCTCATGGTTGCATTTTGGAACAAATCAGGAAGCCACACGAGCTGGACACACGGGCGTGTGACTGGCCGTGTGAGCAAGTCAGTAACATCCAGAATTTCACACGGCCTGGTACACGGGCGTGTCTTGTGGTCGTGTGGAAAAGTCAGTATGTATGCCCTGTTTTGCCACGGCCTAGACACATGGGTGTGTCTAATGCCGTGTGAGGCACAAAGCCTACCCACACGGGCGTGTGACCTCTGTAACTTTGAAAAATGTTTAATTTTTTGAAAAATTTGTATGTGCTCGGTTTAGTCCCGACTCCTTCCCAATGTATGTTTAAGGTCTCGTAGACCTTCTAAAGGAACTCTATATGTATTTTTCATTATGAAATGTTGTGAATGTTTGATGTTAGTGAAATGTTTGCGTTATGATCCTATATGTCCGGTAATGCCTCTTAACCCTAGTCTGGTGTTAGATACGGGTTAGGGGTGTTACATTTAATTGGTTTCAGAGCTACGGTTTAGTCGATTCTAGGACTAACGTAGCATGTGTGTGTCTAGCTATACATGCCATATTTATAAAATGCGATAGTGTGATGATTTTTGACAATTGAAATGTGTTTTTGTATAGTAAATGGATCCTGGTCGAGTCGTAGCCGATGATGTAGAAAGTATAGCGCCTGCTCCCGCTCAAGGGACAGCACTGGCTGAGTCTCAGCCGACTTCGAGTAACCAAGAGGGAGAGGCTAAACAAGCCTTTTACTAAATGATGAGTGAATGGTTTACTCAGTATATCCGGATGAATCCGGCTGTTCCACAACCTTCTCCCCTACCGATTCCTCCTCAAATACCTGTTATGCCACAAGTTATTGATCAGTGGGAATGCATAAGCCACCGGTTGATAAAATTAGAAAACACGGGGCTGAAGAATTCAGAGCCACTGTTGATGATGATGCTGAGCGAGCTAAATTTTGGCTTGATAATACGATCCGTGTGTTTGATAAATTATCTTGTACCCCTGATGAGTGTATTAAATGTGCTGTATCCTTGCTTCGAGATTCCGCGTATCACTGGTGGAATACACTGATATCAGTAGTTCCGAAAGAACGGGTTACCTGGGAGTTCTTTTAGAATGAATTTCGTAAGAAATACATCAGTCAGAGATTCATCGATCAAAAGCGTAAAGAATTCCTCGAGTTGAAACAGGGTCGTATGACCGTAACATAGTATGAGCGGGAATTTGTGAGACTTAGCAGATATGCCCGGGAGTGTGTTTCAATAGAAGCAATTATGTGTAAAAGATTCGAAGATGGACTGAATGAAGACATTAAATTGCTTGTTGGGATTCTTGAGATAAAAGAGTTCGTTGTACTTGTTGAGCGAGCATGCAAAGCTGAAGAGCTCGGGAAAGAGAAAAGAAAAGTTGACTTAGAAGCTAGAGATTTTCGTAAGAGATCATCGAGAAAGTCGTTCCAATCGGCATCAAAGAAATACTGAGATGACTATAGCTGTTCAAAGGCTACTTTGGGTTATTCTAGACGGGATCGAGACAGACCACCTGTGAGTTTGAAAGCTACCTCAGTAGCTAGTGTTGGTAACATCAGACCAAATCAATCGGAGTGCAAATATTATGGTAAACGTGTAACACCCCAAACCCTACCAAACACCACGAATTTGATCTAGCATGTTACTAGGAAAAGGTGTAAAAATGAATTTTTATTTTTGATGCAAAAAAATACCGTAAGTTTGAAAACCTCTCACTTTAGGTAATGTTTTGAAAACAATGGTTTGCAAATGAGGAGAATTTACGAATTGGGTTAAGTTCATTTGTTATTCTTGCTATTGAGAGAAAAAGCGGTTGTTTTTATGTTACCCAAGTTTTGAAAGCTCCTTTTAAGTCCCATGTTAATTTATAGTAAAGTCATATCTTAAATAAAGATTAAATGATAAACCAACTTAAAAATCCAAAATTTACCAAAATCCAAAGTGGCCTTATTACATATTAAATAAAATATCCCAAAAGAAAATAGCAACTAGTAGTTTAAAGTAACGTTTACTAAAATAACTCCTGCATGGCCACCTCGAGTCCACTCCAACCCGGTCCAATGAGTCATGAGCTACCTGCGTTGTTTTAAGAAAATAGGGTGAGTCACCAGACTCGGTGAGCAATTATACTACAAGATTCCACAAGTGGGCTTAGGCCCCATATCATCATCGAAACATCATATCATGCACAATAACCAGTATGATAGCCCAACCCAACCTAATATCCATCCTCATACACACCTGGGGATTTCTACAATCAACCCTCCATCCGCTGCACACCTCTTTGGCAGTCATGCTGACAGACACACTGCTCAAAGTCCACATAAGTGGTCTAGCCACTGAATCCACACGCGATTAAATCACCATATCCACAATGAGGCTTGAGGCCATCATCAACCGTGACGAAGTCACCCATATATATATACACTTCCCCTTTCACATCATTTATAACCCAATACCCCATGCACATGCAACATAATATGACAGGTAGGCAACATTATAAGACATATATATATATCATACTCATATGCATCCACCACAAGTTATCTACGATTGTTAATGAAGGTAGTATACTAACCTGGTTTACCGGTTACCCAACATAGGTAATTCACCCACCACTGCCGCTATTCTCGGGTTACAAGCATAACACATACATATATAAAATTAAGGGAATAGTGTGATAATTACACACCTGATAACACGCATAATCGACGCTTTCTATGTCGACACTATCACTAATGGAAACCATCGCTATCTCGTCACTACTCCGCTCCGGCCGGCCACAACTCGGTGGCGATCTCGAATCACGACACCACTCGCTTAAACTTAGAGATTGAGTTCACGGGTCCAATCCCTCCTTTGCCTGATCGGTACTTGATTCCGTCAAAAGACCTTGTCAGTCGCTACCATCATGACATATGGTTGTTAAACCATAACATTGGGTTAAGGTAATAATACGATAACGAGTCTAATAAGTCTAAAGAGAACACCCTTACCTTGAAATCCCAAAAGAGATAGGGTTCAGAAACTCACGATTTTCAGCTTAGGGATCTAGACGATTTGATCTACTTCGATTCCCGATGTGACGCCCCAAAAAGAGAACACAAGAATGGTCAAACATTAATCAAAAGATAACCTTACCAAGCCAATTAGCCTTTCGGCTTTGGCTTCCAAAAATCAAAAGAGAAAGGTGAATTATAGAAGAAAACGTCACTTACCTTAATACAGAAGATTCGGCTAATCCTAATAGATTTCGGCACTTAGCACCCTAGAAGAAGAATTTCGGCAAAGGTTAGGGAAGAAGATGAAAGAGTCACAAATTAAAAAAAGAGGTATATAGGTGAGATGTGGGAGTTTCGACTTTAAGAAGATCAAAAGAAAAGATGGTGCAGAGAAAATCTACTGGATTTAGACTTTATAGGGAAAGAATGGAGGAGAGAATGAAGATCATAGGATATTCGGCCATGGCATAGATATGGAGATGAAAATGGAGTTAAGGGTTTCGACTTTTGAGAACAAGATGATTGAGAGATGAAGAATAAAATGGAATGAAAAGAAGCAATAGAGCCGATAAAGAAAAAGAATGATTTCGGCTAGACTTGGGGTAGATTCGGCTATGGCAGAATAATGTAAAGAGAAGGAATGCTTAAGAGGGTTTTGACTCACACTTGGAAAAGAAGAAAAAGAGAATGGACGAAGACCCTAAATGTTGAAAATGAACAAAAAAATTTCAGCACACCTAAGCCACTCTAAAACCAATTCCCCCCTCACCTTAGTGTTTGAAATTCGGCCAACACAATGCTCAGATGTCCATCCCTTCTTTTCCTCCACAAATTTCTCTTGATCACTCGTTTGAAATATTTTAAATATTTCAAACTCCACTTTTTCCTCCTTGCCATCCATTCAAACTATTTGACTCAGTCCACCCTCTATCCTGAAGTGTCCCAGTCAACCTCTGCCTCTGCTCTCCTTGACGCCAAAAAGAATCCCAAAATGAGCTCTTCGCGACTTGAACTTGCTCCCTCTCCTACTCTTGTGGCGTAACCTTCCAACCCTTATGTGGCGTCACCTTGCCACCTTGCCAGCACCTTACTTGTGTCAACCACACATCAACATAATCCCTTAAGTCCCATTTCAACAAGCTCCTCCCCTAAAGTGCTTAAAAAGAAAATTCCCACCAAGACTCCGGCTTTTCCCTAAGTCACTCTTGGACCCTAAAATACCCTAAACTAGCATGATAAACATAACATTCACACACAACACATAAAATGTAAAGGCCCCAATTCAGGATGTTACAGTTCTACCCCCTTAAAATAATTTCGGCCTCAAAATTACCTGGTCAAAAGAGATGAGGGTATTGCTGTCACATCAACTCTTCGGGTTCCCACGTGGCATCCTCGGAACCATGATTACGCCACAGAACCTTAACCAACGGGATTATCTTTCTACGCAACACTCTGACATCACGATCCAAAATCCGAACTGGTTCCTCTTCGAAAGATAGGTCAGGCCTTACTTCAATCTCTTCTATCGACACAACATGAGTTGGATCTGAACGGTAGCGTCTTAACATAGAAACATGAAATACATTGTGGATTTGACTCAAATCTGAAGGTAGCTCGAGCTGATAGGCTCTCGGTCCCACACGCTTCAAAGACTTCGATAGGGCCCGATGAACCTGGGGCTTAACTTACCCTTCTGTCCAAACCTTAACACCTTCTTCCACGGTGAAACCTTCAAGAAGACCCGGTCACCCACCGCGAATTCTACCTCCCTCCGTTTTAGGTCTGCATAAGACTTCTGCCTATTGGATGCTTCTTTCAACCGAGTTCTAACTAGCTTAACCTTCTCTTCCGTCTCAGTAACCAATTCTGGGCCCAACATCTGACGCTCACCCAACTCAGTCCAACAAGTTGGAGTACGACACTTCCGACCATACAATGCTTCATACGGCACCATCTGAATACTAGCTTGGTAACTGTTGTTGTACGCGAACTCTGCCAACGGTAAGAATTCTTCCCAACTACCTCTGAAATCAATGACACAACCCCTCAACATATCCTCTAAAACCTGAATTACCCTTTCAGACTGGCCATCCGTCTGTGGATGAAACGCCGTGCTAAAGTCTAGCCTTGTGCCCAAAGCCTGATGCAACGCCCTCCAAAACCGCGACGTAAATCTAGGGTCCCTATCTGATATGATTGACACTGGTACCCCATGCAGCCTCACAATTTCTTCCACATACAGCTTAGCCAACCTTTGAAGAGAATAGTCAACACGAACAGGTATGAAATGAGCGGATTTTGTCAACCGATCCACGATCACCCATACTGAGTCTTTCTTAGTGGGCGTAAGGGGTAGCCCACTAACAAAGTCCATAGTGATTCTCTCCCACTTCCACTGTGGAATCTTCACTGGCTGTAACAACCCCATAGGCAACTGGTGTTCGGCTTTGACCTGCTGACACGTTAAACACTTTCCCACAAATTCCGTAACTTCTCGCTTCAATCCAGGCCACCAAAACTGTTCCCGTAGATCCCGATACATCTTACTTTCTCCAGGATGCATAGCGTAAGGGCTACTATGCGCTTCCTGCAGAATCATCTGCCTTAACTCCACATCCTTCGGCATGCAAACCTTCCCACGAAAACACAAAACCCGTTGTTGTTCAAATTGTAATCCTCTATTCCACCATCCTCGCACTTGCGTAAGTCAAGTACTCAAAACATCATCCGATAAATCGCTTTCTTTAACTTGATTTACCCATGCTCGGCTTCACTTGCATTTCGGCTAATAAACTCCGTCGTCATATAGACTAAGATGAGTGAACATTGCCCTCAAATCGATATTACCTTTCGACTTAACGATGCTGGGCCACCACATTCGCCTTACCCGGTGATATTCAATCGGCGATCATAATCCTTCAACACTCTACCCACCTTCGCCGCCTCAAGTTCAACTCCTTCGAGTCAACAAATACTTTAAACTCTTGTGGTTGGTGTAGATAATGAGACTTCTCTCCCATACAAATAATGTCTCCACACTTTTAAAGCGAAAACCACCGCCGCCAATTCCAGATCATGCGTGGGATAGTTAATCTCATGCGGTCTTAATTGCCGGGATGCATAAGCAACAACTTTCCCCTCCCCGCATCAAAGACACAACCTAATCCCATGTGTGAAGCATCACAATACACTACAAAATCCTTCCCAGCCTCAGGCTAAATTAAAACTGGAGCCTCCGTCAAAATCCTTTTTAGCTTCTCGAAACTCTCTTGCTGCTTGCCCGTCCACACAAAAGGTACCTCCTTTCTCAACAACTTAGTCAAGGGTGCTGCAATTGAGGAAAAACCCTCGACAAACCTTCTGTAATATCCTGCTAATCCCAAGAAACTTCGAATCTCCGCCACAGACTTAGGTGGTTTCCAATCCAGCACTGCCTCGATCTTCCGAGGATCAACTCTTATTCCTTCAGCAGATACCACATGACCCAGAAAAGTAACTTCTCTTAACCAAAATTCGCACTTGCTAAATTTGGCGTACAATTTCTTCTCCCTTAAAATCTGTAAAACTACTCGAAGATGTGATTCATGCTCCTCCTCTGTCTTGGAGTATACTAAAATATCGTCTATGAACACTACTACGAACTGATCCAAATAGGGTTGAAATACCCGATTCATCATATCCATGAACACGGCTGGTGAGTTTGTCAACCCAAACGGCATTACCAAAAAT
The DNA here is from genome assembly GCA_025698515.1 of Gossypium sturtianum. Lineage (NCBI taxonomy): Eukaryota > Viridiplantae > Streptophyta > Magnoliopsida > Malvales > Malvaceae > Gossypium > Gossypium sturtianum. Next base: position 110,317,796 of record CM046953.1, read on the forward strand.
TTATAGTGCCCATAGCGAGTCCGAAAAGCCGTCTTATGAATATCTGCTTCCTTTACTTTAAGCTGGTGATACTCGGACCTCAAATCTATCTTCGAAAAGACTGAAGCCCCTTTGAGTTGATCAAACATATCGTCTATCCTCGACAGCGGGTACTTGTTCTTGATCGTCAGCTTATTCAATTGGCGATAATCAATGCACATACGCATAGATCCGTCTTTCTTCTTAACGAATAACACTGGTGCTCCCCATGGAGACACACTTGGTCGAATAAAACCGCGATCTAACAACTCCTGAATTTGAGCTTTAAGTTCAACCAGCTCCTTCGATGCCATCCTATAAGGCTATGGACACCTGAGCCGCACTGGTAGGCTTCGATCCCAAACTCCACCTCGCGATCCGAGGCAACCACGGAAGCTCTTCCGGAAAACATCTACAAATTCCTTTACTGTTCTAACCCCCTCCACAGTCGCTTCCTTTGCATCCAAGGCACTAACAAAATTTAAGAAAGCCATGCACCCTTTCTTCACCATTCTTTCCGCCTTAAGAGCAGACACTACATTAGATAGGTAGTCTCTCCTCTCACCTATCACCAAGACTTCATCATCCTCGAGAGTCTTTAACGTCATGCGCTTTAGCAAAGACAAACCCAAGTTTGCACGATATCGTACCAACCAATCCATGCCCAAGATCAAGTCAAATTCTCCAAATGGTAGCTCCATCAAGTCACCGGAAAATCGACCCTTGAACCTCTAAAGGCACACTTCTAAAGAGTTTATTTACCACTACCGATTTCCCTAAAGGACTAAGTACAGTCATCTCCCTAGAGGCAATTTCAGGATTCATATTCAAAGTTCCAGACACCATACTAGCAACATAGGAGTGAGTCGACCCAACATCAATTAGTGCGATGAAAGGGTAACCCAAAATGAGAAACGTATTCCGTTATAACGTCTGGTGCATCCCCTCTTCACGATGTCCGTCACGTAAACCAACCCAGCCGCTCTAGCCTCGGTACTCTGTTCCTCTGCCGGTGTTCCACGACCCGACCAAAACCATTCCCTCCTCGGTTCGGACCACGACCCTCGACATCTGTTGACCACCCCTTCCTGGCTACACATACCCCTGACCTACCATCCGAGCCCTGGTTATGTCTTGCGGACAATTCTTAATCAAATGATCCTTTGACCCACACCTGAAGCACTCCTTATTTCTTCCCCAAAGACTCCCGCATGTGATCTCCCACAATGAGTACATCACAAAATTGCCCCACAAAGCATGTGAGTAGTAATGCGACGAAACAGTCCCTCAACCCTAGGCCTTTTACAAAACCTCCCGATGATCCCCAGACGGTCCATAACTCCTCTTATTCCTGCGCTCTATCCTTATCCCTATTTTGCTTCTCAATTTGCTTGACTTCCTCAGCTATCTTAGCTTTCTCCACCAAAATAGCAAAATCCTCTCCCGCCGAGGAGCTATCAACACTGCATGACTCATCTCGCACCCCATCTTCTAATCTCACACTGGCCTTCAATGTCAGTTGTAACAATCCCTCGCGCATCGACTTAACCGCAAAAAAGTTCGCCTCATACTCGACCTACCGTCTTACCCGCCTTGAACTAAATTCGTGAATGCCTTCCTTTGAGCATCCACATAATCGCCCCAACGTACTTTCCTTGAAACTTCATCTTAAAGAAATCCCAATCTACTCGGTCTGCTGCACAAGTACCCTCTCGACAGGTGAGCCACCACTTTGGTAGGCCTCATCCCGAAGTAGGAAACGCGCCCTTCGACTTCTCTTCACCGTGCGATCCAAGTCATCCATAATTCTCTCGACCGCCTCTAGCCAATACTTAGCCACGTTTGGAGCTACCCTGCAGACACCCCTAAATATTTCGGCTCCATTCGCTCCGAGTCGTTCGGACCGCATTCTCGGGCCCCGATACCCATGCCTCGCCTCGTAACTCTCTCCAAAACTCGTAGCATTGCCTGAGACACCGCATCATCTCCACCCGTTTGAACCTAAAACTCGCTTTGGTCAAGGCGGCAGTGGCATCTCGTTCCCTGACCCATGACCAGACTCTACTGGTTTCGACACAGCAATCCTGCCTCTACCATGTCCATGCGCATTACGTCCACGTCCCCTAGTACTCATAGCTAACGCTCCGCCCTTACACTGGTTATAAATTTTATGAGTCAGTATATCTTTCCACTTGTTTATTAACGAATAGTTTTATGACACAGAATTTTAAGTTGTTCCTTCGTAAAAACATACATCCCTAAAGGTTTCTGCCTCTATAGTAAATAGTCTAAATTTTAACATCCACAACAATGCATCATATAACCACCTCATACAGTTTATTTAACAGTCAGAAGACTTACCTGGTGGACCTGGGCCGGGAACTCGAGTGCCATTCCTTCACAAGACCATTTCATGTAAAATTTATTTTAGACTAACTTTAATATATATTTTGAAAATGTTGTGACCCCCAAAACCCAAGGCCGAGTTTAAAACTTGGCTCTGATACCAAAATGTAACACCCCAAACCCGACCCAAACACCACGACCGAATCTAGCATGTTACTAAGGAAAAGGTGTAAAAATGAATTTTTATTTTTGATGCAAAAAAATATCGTAAGTTTGAAAACCTCTCGCTTTAGGCAATATTTTGAAAACAGTGGTTTGCAAATGAGGGAGAATTTCTGAATTGGGTTAAGTTCTGTTTATTATTCTTGTTATTGAGAGAAAAACGGTTGTTTTTATGTTACCCAAGTTTTGAAAGCTCCCTTTTAAGTCCCATGTTAATTTATAGTAAAGTCATATCTTAAATAAAGATTAAATGATAAAACCAACTTAAAAATCCAAAATTTACCAAAATCCAAAGTGGCCTTATTACATATTAAATAAAATATCCCAAAAGAAAATAGCAACTAGTAGTTTAAAGTAACGTTTACTAAAATAACTCCTGCATGGCCACCTCGAGTCCACTCCAACCCGGTTCAATGAGTCATGAGCTACCTGCGTTGTGTTAAGAAAATAGGGTGAGTCACCAGACTCAGTGTACAATTATACTACAAGATTCCACAAGTGGGCTTAGGCCCCATATCATCATCGAAACATCATATCATGCACAATAACCAGTATGATAGCCCATCCCAACCTAATATCCATCCTCTACACACCGCTCCGTACATCCATCCTCATACACACCTGGGGATTTCTACAATCAACCCTCCATCCGCTACACACCTCTTTGGAGTCATGCTGACAGACACACTGCTCAAAGTCTACATAAGTGGTCTAGCCACTGAATCCACACGTGATTAAATCACCATATCCACAATGAGGCTCGAGGCCATCATCAACCGTGACGAAGTCACCCATATATATATACACTTCCCCTTTCACATCATTTATAACCCAATACCCCATGCACATGCAACATAATATGACAGGTAGGCAACATGATAAGACATATATATATATCATACTCATATGCATCCACCATAAGTTATCCACGATTGTTAATGAAGGTAGTATACTAACCTGGTTTACTGGTTACCCAACATAGGTAATTCACCCACCACTGCCGCTATTCTCTCGCTTACAAGCATAACACATACATATATAAAATTAAGGGAATAGTGTGATAATTACACACCGATAACACGCAATCTGACGCTTTCTATGTCGACACTATCACTAATGGAAACCACGACTATCCTGTCATCGCTACTCCGCTCCGGCCGGCCATAACTCGTGGCGGTCTCGGATCGCTAACATCGCTTCGCTTATTAAACTTAGAGATTGAGTTCACGGGTCCAATCCCCTCCTTTGCCTGATCGGTACTTGATTCCATCAAAAGACCTTGTCAGTCGCTACCATCATGACATATGGTTGTTAAACCATAACATTGGGTTAAGGTAATAATACGATAACGAGTCTAATAAGTCTAAAGAGAACACCCTTACCTTGAAATCCAAAAATAAATAGGGTTCAGAAACTCACGATTTCTGGCTTAGGGATCTAGACGATTTGATCTACTTCGATTCCCGACGTGACGCCCCAAAAAGAGAACACAAGAACGGTCAAACATTAATCAACAGATAACCTTACCAAGCCAATTAGCCTTTCGGCTTTGGCTTCCAAAAATCGAAAGAGAAAGGTGAATTATAGAAGAAAATGTCACTTACCTTAATACAGAAGATTCGGCTAATCCTAATAGATTTCGGCACTTAGCACCCTAGAAGAAGAATTTCGGCAAAGGTTAGGGAAGAAGATGAAAGAGTCGCAAATTAAACAGAGAGGTATATAGGTGAGATGTGGGAGTTTTAGCTTTAAGAAGATCAAAAGAAAAGATGGTACAGAGAAATCTACGGGGATTCGGCTTATAGGGAAAGAATGAAGGAGAGAATGAAGATCATAGGATATTCGGCCATGGCATAGATATGGAGATGAAAATAGAGTTAAGGGTTTTGACTTTTGAGAACGAGATGATTGAGAGAAGAAGAATAAAATGGAATGAAAAGAAGCAATAGAGTCGATAAAGAAAAAGAATGATTTTGGCAAGACTTGGGGTAGATTCGACTATGGCAGAAAAATGTAAAGAGAAGGAATGCTTAAGAGGGTTTCGACTCACACTTGGAAAAGAAGAAAAAGAGAATGGATGAAGACCCTAAATGTCAAAAATGAACAAAAAGAATTTCGGCACACCTAAGCCACTCTAAAACCGATTCCCCCCTTACTTTAGTGTTTGAAATTCGGCCAACACAATTCTCAGATGTCCATCCCTTCTTTTCCTCCACAAATTTCTCTCTGATCACTCGCTTGAAATATTTTAAATATTTCAAACTCCACTTTTTCCTCCTTGCCATCCATTCAAACTATTTGACTCACCCACCCTCTATCCCAAGTGTCCCACCAACCTCTGCCTCTACTCTCCCGACGCCAAAAAGAATCCCAAAATGAGCTCTTCATGCGACTTGAACTTGCTCCTCTCCTACTCTTGTGGTGTCACCTTCCAACCCTTATATGGCGTCACCTTGCCACCTTGCCAAGACCTTTACTTGTGTCAACCACACATCAACATAATCCCTTAAGTCCCATTTCAACAAGCTCCTTCCCTAAAGTGCTTAAAAAGAAAATTCCCACCAAGACTCTGGCTTTTCCCTAAGTCACTCTTGGACCCTAAAATACCCTAAACTAGCATGATAAACATAACATTCACACACAACACATAAAATGCAAAGGCCCCAATTTAGGATGTTACAAAACGACATCCCGACAGTTGTAGATTGAATGATCGGGCCTGTTTCAAATGTGGATCATTAGATCATTTCATTCATGAATGCCCTGAGTTGGTTGAAAAAAACAAAGTATAGAATGCGAGACCGAGTAACATGTCAGTTCGAGGTAGACTACCCAAAAACACGGGTAATATGAGTAGCAGTCAGAAAGGAACTAAAGACACAGCTGTTAGATCTGAGGCTCGTGCATCTGCCAGAGCTTATGCTATTCGCACTCGTGAAGAGGCTTCATCCCCAGATGTTATTACCGGTACTTTCACTCTCTATGATACTAGTGTTGTTGCATTGATTGATCCTGGTTCGACTCATTCTTATGTATGTGAGACTTTAGTATCCAGTAAGACTTTTCCTGTAGAGTCTATTGAATTTGTGATTAGAGTATCGAACCCCTTAGGCCGGTGTGTTTTGGTTGATAAAGTATGTAAGAATTGTCCATTGATGATTCGAGGTTCATGTTTTCCGGCTGATTTGATGTTGTTGCCATTCGACGAGTTTGATATAATTCTGGGTATGGATTGGTTAACTTTGCATGATGCTATAGTGAACTACAAATGGAAGACTATTGATTTGCGATGTCAGAAAGATAAGATAATTCGGATTGAGTCTAATGATCTAAATGGTTTACCAGCAGTGATATCTTCGATGTTAGCTCAGAAATATGTGAGAAATGGTTGTGAAGCCTAGTTTGCTTATGTGCTCGATTCTAAAGTAACTGAAAACAAGATTGAATTAGTACCAATTGTGTTTGAGTATCTGGATGTGTTTCCTAAAGAATTACCAGGTTTGCCACCGATTCGAGAGGTAGAGTTTGGTATTGAGTTAGTGCCGGGGACAACTCCGATATCGATAGCTCCGTAAAGAATGACACCGACTGAATTAAAAGAGTTGAAGACTCAGTTATAAGAATTTACTGATAGAGGCTTCGGACGACCGAGTTTTTCTCCCTGGGGTACACCGGTTTTGTTTTTGAAAAAGAAAGACGGAACTATGAGAATGTGTATATATTACCGACAGCTCAATAAGGTAACTATAAAGAATAAATATACTTTGCCATAGATTGATGACTTGTTTGATTAGTTGAAAGGGGCTACAGTGTTTTCTAAGATAGATCTAAGATCGGGTTACTATCAGTTGCGAGTTAAAGACTCCAATGTGCCGAAAACTGCTTTCCGAACGAGGTACGGACATTTTGAGTTTCTGGTTATGCCTTTCGGACTTACTAATGCACCTGCTATTTTTATGGATTTAATGAATCGAATCTTATTTGGATCGATTCGTGGTTGTGTTTATAGACGACATATTGATCTATTCCCGTGATGAATCCGAGCATACTAAACATCTGAGATTAGTGCTACAGACTTTGCGTGATAAACAATTGTATGAAAAGTTCAGTAAATGTGAGTTCTGGTTACGAGAAGTCAGTTTTCTGGGACATATTGTATCAGCATCGGGTATTTGGGTTGATCCGAACAAGGTTTCGGCTATACTAGATTGGAAGCCTCCTAAAAATGTATCCGAAGTCCGAAGTTTTCTGGGATTAGCTGGTTACTATAGACGGTTTGTAAAAGGTTTCTCTATGATTGCAACCCCAATGACGCGACTACTTCATAAAGATGTTAAGTTTGAGTGGTCAGAAAAGTGCCAGAAAAGTTTCCATCAGTTGAAAGCTTTATTGACCGAAGCTCCAGCATAGTTCAAATGAATCGGTAAAGAATTTGTTATCTATAGTGATGCATCTTTGAATAGTTTAGGTTGTGTTTTGATGCAGGAAGGCAAAGTTATAGCTTATGCCTCAAGACAGTTAAAGCCACATGAAAAGAACTATCCGACACACGATCTGGAATTGACAGCTATTGTGTTTGCGTTGAAAATTTGGCGCCACTATCTGTTCGGTGAGAAATGTCACGTTTATTCCGATCACAAAAGCTTAAAATATTTGATGACTCAGAAAGATCTGAATCTACGACAGTGAAGATGGTTAGAGTTGTTAAAAGATTATGAGCTTGTAATTGACTACCATCCGGGGAAAGCCAATGTTGTTGCTGATGCTTTGAGTCAGAAATTGTTGTTTGCCCTTCGTGCGATGAATACTCAGTTGACCCTATCCGATGATGGTTCGATATTACTGAGTTGAAAGCGAAACCGTTATTTATTCAGCAGATTCGTGAGGCTTAGAAAGTTGATAACGAATTGATAGCAAAACGGGCTCAATGTGATGCGAATACTGATTCAGAATTTCGAGTAGATGTTGAAGGTTATTTGAGGTTCAAAGACCGAATATGTGTTATGAGAAATTCAGAGTTGACTCAGATGATTTTGAATGAAGCTCATAGTAGTCGGTTATCTGTTCACCCGGGGAGTACAAAAATGTATAATGATTTGAAACAACTTTACTGGTGGCATGGTATGTGTAACATCTCGAAATTGGGCCTAGTAGGATTGGGCCCATTGGGCCTTGAGCGTAGAAGCGTTTTAAAATTTTGAGAACAAGAGGACGGCATTATTTCAAGTTGGACTTATTAAGAAGGTAATTTTGGAAAGTTACGAGGTTTCTATGAAGTTCCGGGTTCAAGTTGGGCCTTAGTAAAATTTTGTGTTTAAGCCTATTAAAGAGAGATAGTAAGTGGCATCAAGGCTTATGGAAATAAAAGAGTAAATTGCTAGCATAAATGAGCAATTGGTAAAAGGGTTATGGCGCCACATGTAGTACCTTGAGGGAAGAGGTTCGAATCACTTTGTATGCAAATTTTGACTTATATTTTTGCACCCTTTCCTTAAGTGTCGGCCAAGAGGCACTCATGGCAAGGTTGACTTCATTATTTTGGTAAGGTGGCTAAAAGAAAAAGGCAAGGTTGAAGTTGGGGAAAGGAATCAAGAGAAATAGGTAAGTAAGGGTAACAAGTGGCTTATTTCATGGAGATTGTTATGGAAAGTATGGTTGGCAAAATTTTGACCCTTATGGCTATGCATGTGGACGGTTTTGGGGCTAAAGGGGGTGATAGCCGAATTTTGCTAGGAGTTTTTGGCAAAGCTAGTGCTTGAGAGGGTGTTCTCTTTAGTTTTTTTTTTGTATCATTCTCTTTCTCTCCAAATTTCCTCTTCTCTTTGCCGAATTTTCAAGCCTTTAGTGTGCATTTTTGTTTCTTCTTTTCTTCCTTGTTACCGAAAGTACCTAAGCCTTGGAGATCAAATTGTTCACTCGTTTTCCTTTGGAAAAACCGAACCCTTCATTTCTTCTTTATCGTTCTTCTCATCCGTATTAACACTCACTCCTTTGATCAATCGGTAAGTGGTTCTATTCAAACATTTTTTTATTTTTCTTTCTCCTAGCCGAATATATGTCTTGGCATGGGATGGTCCTTTTAACTGAGACCATCATTTTATTCTACCCTCTCAAACGAGATTATTTTCTCTTTTTCGTAGTGTTTTAAGTGGGAGACCGTGTATTGTTCTAGTCGAAGTCAAACGGTGGAAATTGGATCCAATATCGATAAGGTAAGGGGGTTCATTTTGGATTTTTCGTTATATCTCTATTTGGCTATGTTGCAAATTGGATTGAAGTTTCGACTAATCAATTATGTTTTAGGGACGAAACCACTCGATATATCCTATTTGCAAATCCTTCGGATATAGTGGGTCAACGAAGAGTGGTTCTTTAGGGAATCCTAATCAAGGTGTGTAATCCTGTACCTTTCGTATACATATCTGAAATGATGTGTAATGTCACACTTCTCTGGAAGTTTGTATGAAATATTTTGTGAATCGATCAAAATACCGAAGAACACCAAAAATCGGCATCCGTGATCACTCGGGCGTGCGTATGATCGCAGTGGTAATCGTATTTTGTAATAAAACAGTTTCGGTTAGAAGCAGTGATGTGTTTTTGGAAAATCACGAAAAATAGGAGAAAGGGAATTACAAAGTGAATAAGATATCAGATTAAAGCTTACTGTGTCTATTTTGATAAGGAAGAAATGGAGAAGGGAAAAGAATTCTAAATTCTGAGATATCTTAATTTTAGTGAGACTGGTTCTGAATGACCTTGTGGTTCCCTGATCTGTCTTGGAAAATTCTTATAAAATTGTACAAAGTGAATTATGAGTTATAGTTTATATGTACAGATTCCTTAGTGAGTCTATTTTCAATAAAAACAAGTGGGAGCAATATATGAAAACTGTACAGTGAGATATTTGAATTTTGGGTAAGAGAGGTCAGAATCGTTGGTCAATGAAACAAGGGAATCTTTAAGGAATAAACTGTACTAAATGGCTAAGTCAAAAATTCTGGAAAAATTATAGTAAGAAGAAATATGAGTCTAGTCTCAAGGAAAATTTACGGATTTAGATTTCGAGATTCCTAACTCAAGTTATAGTCAATTTAGTTAGTACGACGCAGATGGACAATTTCGATTTTTATGCTCCACATTAGTAGTTATGTCTGGATTGTGAAATTACCGAATTACGAAATTGCCCTTACGGGCCGAATTATGGAAATGCCCCTATGGGTCGAAATTACGAAAATGCCCCTAAAGGGCCGAATTACGAAATTGTTATATGGGCCAATCTGATATTTTGATGAATGGGCCAATCTGATATTTTGATAAATGGGCCAATCTGATATTTTGATAAATGGGCCAATATGATATTTTGCTATATGGGCCAATCTGATATTTTGATAAATGGGCCAATATGATATTTTGATAAATGGGCCGATCTGATATTTTGCTATATGGGCCAATCTGTTATTTTGATAAATGGGCCAATCTGATATTTTGCTATATGGGCCAATCTGATATTTTGATAAATGGGCCAATCTGATATTTTGATAAATGGGCCAATCTGATATTTTGATAAATGGGCCGATCTGATATTTTGCTATATGGGCCAATCTGATATTTTGATAAATGGGCCAATCTGATATTTTGATAAATGGGCCGATCTGATATTTTGATAAATGGGCCAATCTGATATTTTGCTAAATGGGCCAAATCTGATATTTTGCTTAATGGGCCTTTTGATTAATTGTTGTAATGGGCCATAAATTTGTAATAAATATCTGAATAAATTGTTGTGAATGGCTATGCATTATATACATGATTTGCATGGGATGGGATAATGATGAAGAGAAGTTCGGTAGCTCGCTATATAATTCGTGGCTCGCCACAAATATGAAAAATGGCGATGCCATGTAAATTCGTTAATCCGTGGCTTGTCCACAATTTGATATAATCGCTTAATGCCTATGTTTGGTGTGTTGGCGGGTGGGTGACTAAAGCTCCCACAGTGTGCCGTTGGTACGGTGGTGTGTAACTGATGGAAAACTAGGTTTGGTTTGGGAATTGCATATCATATGCATATTATATTTGATACATTATTGTTGTTGTAAATGGGCTTAGGCCCAAAATATTGCTAATTGGGTTCCGCCCAATGAATAACTGTAAGGGGATTTCACACCGAGTTCTTGTAACTCACCCCCTTTCTCTTAACCCTTGTAGGTAATGCTTGATGATATGGACTTGGGCTATGGATGACTCGAGGAGGCCATACTTGGAAATGGTTTATTTGGACGTTAGACTTCTTTCTCGCTTATTTTATTACTTTACTATTTTGGGTTAAATGTTGTAATAAGGCCTCTGGACTATTTTTATTTTTGCTTTTGGTTGGGATGTTTTTATTATTTTTCTTAAATTGTTTAAAAGGGGAATTTTCTAAAACTTAAACAATGGTTTCCAAAATCGATTAACAAATGGATTTCAAAATAAACTTTTACAAATATTTTTAACACGATATTTTCTCTCGAACTATTAACGATATTTTCAAAAGACTTGGATTCTCTTTCGAATTTTCAACGCTGCTTTCAAAAGTCACGTTTTGTAAGATCATTAGTTCAAATTTATCGATTTATCAATCAAATCTTTGAGGTTAGTAGTATTTTATCAAATCAAACTTGTTTTCTTGATTTTTAACAAAGCAATATTCTAGTACGAACAAAAAGGGTTTAACATGTTTTGCTCGTGTGACATACCAAATCCGCTCATAACGCATGGGCCGGGTTTGGGGTGTCACAGTATGAAACGAGACATCTCTGACTTTGTTTCGAGATGCTTGATCTGTTAGCAAGTCAAAGTTGAGCATCAGGTTCCGTCTGGGTTACTTCAACTGATTATGATACTCGAGTGGAAATGGGACAGAGTCACGATGGATTTTGTATCGGGTTTACCTTTGACATCGAGCAAGAAAGATGCAATCTGGGTTGTTATGGATAGATTGACTAAATCGGCTCATTTCATTCCGATTCGCACAGATTACTCGCTTGATAAGCTTGCTGAGTTATACATTTCTCAGATTGTGAGATTGCACGGAGTACCTATTTCTATTGTTTCGGATAGATATCCGAGGTTCACATCGCGATTTTGGAAGAAACTACAAGATGCACTAGGTACGAAACTACACTTTAGCACTGCTTTCCATCCGTAGACAGATGGTCAGTCTGAACGAATTATTCAGATAATCGAGGATATGTTGAGATGTTGTATTCTTGAGTTTGAAGGTAGATGGGAACGATACTTGCCACTAATTGAATTTGCGTATAATAATAGTTTTCAATCGAGTATCAAAATGGCACCTTATGAGGCTTTGTACGGTCGCAAATGTCGAACACCTTTATATTGGACTGAGCTAAGTGAGAATAAAATACACGGGGTCGATATGATTAAAGAGACTGAACATAAAGTGAAAGTGATTCGCGATAGTTCGAAAGCCGCGTCAGATCGTCAGAAGTCATACGCAGACTTAAAATGTAAAGATATTGAGTTTCAGATCAGGGACAAAGTGTTTTTGAAAGTCTCATCGTGGAAAAAAAATACTCCGATTTGGTCATAAAAGCAAATTAAGTCCAAGATTCATTGGGCCGTATGAGATTATAGAGCGTATCGGGCCGGTTGCTTACAGACTGTTGTTGCCACCTGAGTTAGAAAAGATCCATAATGTATTTCATGTTTCAATGCTTCGACAATATCGATCTGACCCATCGCATGTAATTTCCTCGTCTGAGATTGAGATTCGATCTGATATGACATACGATGAAGAACCGATCCAGATTTTAGATCGCGAAGTGAAAGAATTGATAAATAAGAAAATTAATTTAGTAAAAGTCTTATGGCATCGACACGGGGTTGAAGAAGCTACGTAGGAGCCCGAAGATGCTATGAGAGGACGTTACCCAAACCTATTCACCGGTAAGATTTTCGGGGACGAAAATCCCTAAGGAGGGAGAGTTGTAACAGCCTAGTTTAGACCCTAGTCAAAATAGTGGTTTCGAGACTGCAAATCTGAGTCAAGAAAATATTTTAATATTATTTTCTGTGTTTTTAGTATGTGAATTGACATGTGTGAAATTTTCGTGATTAAATTTGATCGTTTGTGTGCTTAGTTTGCAAAAAGGACTTAATTGCATAAAATGTGAAAGTGACTTGCTATTTGTTAAAGTGCTTAAGTGCTATGTTATTTTAATGTGGGGTCCTCAAGTTGATATTATACCATTGAAATATTGGATGGACATAAAAACCAATGGTTAGTGGATTTTAATTGAAAATAAAAAGGCTAAAATGGTAATTAATGTATTAATATGTAATAAACTAAAATAAAACACAAAACATGCATTCATCTTTCATGTTGGCCGAAAGTTGAGAAGAAAAGAAAGCTTTGAATGTGGTTTTAGGTTCGGCATTCATTTTGCTCAATTAAGGTATGGATTTTGTTCGGTTTTTTATAATTTTTACGTTTTTAAGATCGTTGCTTTGTAATCTATAAAGCCCATGTTTCAATTTTTGAATTTGATGATGATTTTGTGTTTTTCCATTGTTGAAAACTTGTGGTTTTTGTTGTTTGATGATGGAAAATAAAAGATATGTGAGAGATTAATATATTTTGTCTTTGGATTTTTGACGAATTTGAGTAATTTGAGCTAAATTGTGAAAATAGTAACTTGAGAGACTAAAATGTGAAATAAATGAAATGTGTGGACTTATATGAGCTTAGATAATATTCGGCCAAGCTATTGTGTAATGAAATTATGTTTATTTTGTATTTTTTGAAATAGGGACTAATTTGTGAAAAATGTGAAATATCAGGGGCAAAAGTGTAAATTGCCCATTTATGTGTTTTTGGATGAATTTGATTGAATATGTGATTGAATAAGTTAAATTTGTATTAATTTAGATCAAGAAAAGAGGAAATCGGAATTAGATCGGGGAAAAACTAAAGTTGTCGAATAGTTGTTCCGGTTCATCCGTCTTCGCCGAGGTAAGTTCATAAGTAAATAATTACCGTTAATTTCGATTGTATATATTTTATTTGTACTGAATTGAATTATTACTTGTATATATGTGAATGTTGAATTGGTAAAAGTATGGAAGAATTGTCTACGAGCTTGAATTGATCGAGTTACGACGTTCGAAAGCCCTGTACAAACCTTAGGAATAGTTAGGATACATATGTCATGACATAGGATTCCGATATGTGTTTTTGTGTAAGACCACGTCTGGAACGTTGGCATCGATTTGTGTTTACGTGTAAGACCATGTCTAGGACATTGGCATCGTATTTGATTCGTGTAAGACCCTGTCTGGGCAGTGGCATCGATATGTGATTACATGTTAGACCACATCTGGGACGTTGGCATTGTACGAGCTTTCCGACTATCCGAGTATCCTTATTAATTCTGAATGGTTCAACGAGCATTGTCGAGTTAAGATCGAATGTGAAAATGAACTAAAAGGTTCAGGTACGTGCTATGTTATATGAATATGAAAGTAAGGTAATTATATGTTTGAGATGAATATATGAATTAGACATGGTAAAAGAGAAACTTATATGTGCTTATGAGTATATGTACATTCGGCCATTAATGTTATAATGCTATTGTATATGTGATAAGGTTTGAGTTTGCAAGCATAATAAATGTACATTTGGTTAAGGTTTGTTTGATTTAGCTAGTTGTTTTAATGCGAATTTTTATTTGATCATTATTTGCTTATGACTTACTAAGCTATGAAAGCTTACTCTGTGTGTATATTTTTTCATTGTTTTATAGATTATTAAAGCTACGGAAAGCTCGGGGATCATCAAGAATCATCATCACACTATCGAATTATACTTTGGTACCTTTTGAAAATGTATATACTAAAGTATGGCATGTATAGTCTAGAGAACTTTAATTATGTTTTGAAAGGTGTAAATATAGCCATGTGATATAGCTTGTTAATGAATGTGTTTATGGATGAGTTTAGTATGGCATGTATAGTCTAGAGAACTTTAACTATTAATAACTTACTTTTTTGGGAAAAATATCCCTTTAAGTTTTAAGGAAGAACACATAGCAAATCATACAATTAATATGGTAAAATTTCCAACTCAAAATTTTTAACATTTTTGTTATTGTAACACCTCAGACCCGGTCGAGTAGGTTCAACTCAAACCCGGCGTGCCACATTAGCCACCAAAGTGACTCACTGTTAACTCCCAACCTAACCTCTAACACACCACTTACTAACGACAATTAATGTGTTAATGTAAAACATTGCAGTGGAATTATTTCATTACACAGAGTATAAACATGGGAGCTTACAAAACATCAAAGGAAAGGTTCGCATGTCAACAATAAAAAGACTTAAGAGTTTGCAAACACAACTTTAGACTTGCACACATAAAACAAAAAAGGTCACCTATTAAGATAACATATGATTTCACATAGTAAAATAAAGCATAGGTTCGCAAAACATTATACTGCATGCTACACAAGTTTGCATAAAATCACAGGTTCAGACACAGTATTGTAGGTTCACTAAATATTAATAGTTCGCATAGTACTTAAGTTCGCAATATACAATATGGTTTCGCAAACAAATAGACTTCGCAAACAAAGGAAGTCATACATGCATTGGTTTTCATACTTTAATAGGGTTTGCATAAGTACATGGGTTCGCACGATTTGCCTGGGTTCGCTAAGTAGAAAGACTATCTCTAACAGGGGTAGGCATGTAATTTTTGAGGTCGCAGAAAGTAGTACTTAACTGTGAATGATATGATGATTTGTGGGCCAGACATTCTGCATACATGACATACTGAATGGGTTGGGATATTGGTTATGGAGGAAGTACTGTTCTGATAGGGTTGCACGGGTCGCACGAGACGACTGTGGACCCAGTAATGATCTGTTAAGGTCGCACGGGTCACACAAGACAACTGTGGACCTACCGATGGCTTAAGGCAAGCTAATTTGATTATGGCTCTGTGCCAACCTAATGATGGCTCTGTACCATCTTGATTATGACTTTCTGTCGATCATATTTATCCATGGCTGTGTGCCGATCGTAATTATTGATGACTTTATGTCGATCATACTTACCCATGGCTGTGTGTCGTTATATTACCGTAGCTGATGGCTATGTGCCGATCTTATTATAGTTACCGATGGCTATGTGCCAATTATGAGACCATGATCTATCAAGGCTTAAAGTCGCATATATACTAGCGACTTTGCTGCGATTTCTATTAGTCGCAACCTGCTAAAATTGTAAGTGTAGGGATGGCGTGGGTGATTTATTCCCCACGTAGTGCGAGGTTGGACGGAGGCAAGTGCGTGGTTGGATGGGTTTGCATGCATCATGCATCATTCATACCGAGATCACATCGTGATGGGCTAGGCCCAATTGATTCTCATTATGGGTCAGAACCCAAATGACATTGTTTTGGGCTTTGGCCCACATATACTCTAAACTAAACCGCATCATATCGCTTATGTTTTTGTATATCGATCGCTTTCTTTAATAAGGGGATTACACACTCCATTTTTTCGTAAACTCACCCCATTTTTAACCTTTCGTGTAATCCCAAAAGTTAGACGGTTCGAGTGCGAGGACTCCTGAGAGGGCCACACAACCGCACACAAGTTTTATTCTGCTTTTGCTCATCTATTTAAGCACTTTGATTTTGATTCGGGTTGTAATAAGGCCTCTATAATTTCTGGATCTTAAATTTGGGATTTTATTGATTGTGATTTATATCTGCTAGAAATAGAACACGATTTTCCAAACCAATAACTATTTTCAAACGCTACGTTTCTGCAACTCAATTTTTAAATATCACGTTTTCATAAATAATTTGTTTCAAATTAAGCTTCCGCAACAAATAAGGTTTTAAAGGTAATAACATTTTAAAAGGGAATAACTTTTTAATAAACCACGATTGAAAATAAACAAACGCAAATTGAGGTTTTGTACAAGTTTTAAATGGCAAGAAGTTTGAAATTTCAAGAAGGGTTTTCAATGAAAACATGGTTTTCGAAAAACACTTCAATGTGATACGCTAGATTCGGCCATAACGTCTAGGCCGGGTTCGGGGTGTTACACACTTTTCATATCAAAATGTCTGAGAAACATAAGATATGTTATTGCACTTAACACACTTATTAGAATCTTGTCTCGTTGGATATGTGAATCTCCGTATAACGCCTTAGAATGACTCAAAGAGTCCTTGTGACATGTCCTAGGGTCCTAGCGCAAAGCAGTGTCCTAGGGTCTGGCCTAGTGAATGGAATATAGCTCGACATTCCCTTATCTCTCCACATGTTCTAGGGCCTCAATGCCCAAAATCACAGAACTGAAAGGTGAGTACTCACAATCCTTTGGTATACCAATATATCCAACATAAGGCTCACAAAGGAGCACGCACATAGAATTATCATAGAAAGCTCGCATAAGGAGCTTGCTTATCACAAAGATCTTGCATAGGGAGCTTACTTGAAAAAACTTGCTCACGTAGAGCTCACACAAAAGCTCGTAAAACATACTTTATAGAAGTACACTTTAAAACATCTCTTAAAACATAGGCTTGCTTAGGAACATATGTAAGACTTATTTTTAAAACATAGTTTTGAAAATGTGACTTGGAAACGTATCTTAAAAACATAATGTCAAAACTTAAAAATAGAGTTTCGAAAAAACATAACAGTTTGCACACACATGGCAATTCTTAACCACTCACCGAAAAAGCTGATAATTAAATAAGCTTTGCTTTGCCTTTATCCTTATTGGTAGATGGTTTGAATGGTTCGCAGTGTAAACAAACACAATGATTACTAAGAAAACAAAACTTACGAAATTCACACATGCAGTTGAACCTAAATTTCTGGACAATCAACCCTAACAGGGTATAGGCTCACCTTTGGTTGCTACGAACTTGGTTTATAATAAAAACTTGATGACAGAATATTCAATGAGATAATTCTCATGAAATAAGGGTCGTATTTATAGACCTAACTGTCTTAGAAATCTTAGGATACCCTACTTGACTTAGGAAAGGTGTTACTTGTACAAAAAGTATTCCTGGATACACCATATCTTTATTTCATAATCTGAGTCTATTTGTAACTTTGACTGGCGAACCCCCAGTTCGTAACTCAACTGGTGAACACTAGCTCGCTAAACAGGCTAGCAAAACTAGCTTGACAAATAGGTTGGTGAACCGTCACAGACTAGTAAACCCCTTACCACATCTTTTATAAATATGGGAATGGATACGGATGTTGTGGATAGCGCGATCCTTTCCTAGCCATGGGAGTTCCCTATTAATAGAAGGTAAAAATATAATTGTATATAATATATTAATATGCATTCAATTACCAATATTTATACCCTATTGCATTGAATATTTGAACAAATTTAAGGGTTCCTTGTATCATATGCATTATAGAAGGGACTTTACTTAGATGCAAAGAGAAACCGATCGATGAGCTTGTGAATAGGTATATTAATTTTGTATTCACATCCAATGCAATTCATTATTCTCATTAATGAATATATTTGTATTTGTATTATTTGTAGTTTCTATATATGTCGTACCAAGACAACATTGTATTTGCCATTATACCTGAGATAACTTTGAAATAGTATGCATTATTCAGGGCGTGGGTAGCCATCATTTATTTCCACATCGATGACAGAAAATGTAACGCCTCGATTTTCCATTATTTTTGGCTTTTGTAGTTTCAAGACACAAATACCTATCTGCTTTAGTGGTTTAGTGATTTGGGTGTGTTTGGGTGTGTCTGAGAGGTCCCAAGTTCAAGTCTCAACTTGGGTAAATTTTGGTATTTTTATGAATAAAACCCAAACTCTGGATAATAGGCTTATAAGTTAAAGTGTGTAAGTAATTAACAGAATGGGCCTGCTGGTCTGGTGGTTAAGTGGAGTGTTGGAGATGTTGCTGGTCTTGAGTTCGAATCCCTGCGTGAGCATTTTTTTTGCCTGTCACGTCTAGAGTGTTTATGTTGGACTAAAAATCTGATAGTAGGGAGAGAATTAAGGAGAGAGATTAGGGGGTTAGCAAATTTCTTTTTTTCGAAATTCTAGGCTATCACCCGTTCCCAAAATTTCCTGACGCCATTCTTCTTCTCCTCCCCGCCTTGCTGCCGATTTTTTCCCCCTTTCTTTGACTCTTTGCTGCCGAAATTTTACTCCCCCTTCCCCACTCTCTCCGTTTTCTTTTACAAATCGTCCCGTTGTGTGCAGCCGTCATTCCGCTTGTTCGGTAAGTTTTGCTTAAGTTTTATCTTGAATATGATCATGGATAAGTGACTTAAGAAAAGTTGTTATTTTGATTGTTAGGAGTCAATCAAGCGACTGAATATCATCCTCAATCGACGAGTTGAGCGTGTGGAATTCTCGTTTCAATCGAAGGTAAGGGTTCGTTAATTAGGGATGGACGCCTCATTACAAATCCGTTTAAATCTCGGTTATGTTACTGAAATTGGGGCTTTGATTTGTCAAATATAGGTTCTGGAGTGCTTGGGAGTCGTTTTAGCTTCAATCGAAACCAGGTGTGTACCCAAAAACACAGAAAACGAGGTTTCAGCGAAAGCCAAAAACCATTCTATCGATGCCACACGGGCGTGTGGTCACTCGTGTGGTAGGCCGTGTGCAAGACTGTTAGTCACCACATGGCTGTATGATCGACGAGCCAGGCCGTGCGCAAGCAACACGCCGCAGATGATGGCGGGCAAGGCCGCAGCGACACACGGGCTCGACCAATTGGGTCGTGTGGGCCACACGGGCATGTGGGGCCCACACCCATGTGGAATTCTTGCGATCACACGTCCAAGGCCAATTTGGGCCGTGTGGGCCACACAGCAGACGCAGGGCCCACACGGCGAGCCACATGGGCGTGTGAGCCCATTTTTCTCGAAAACTCGTGGAGGTTACACGGGTCGCCCAAGTCGATCGTGGACCTACCGTAAGGTCGATAAGCAATACTTAGACCCTAAATGAATGATCTGTCTGTCCGATTTACGTACTAAGCATGTATACTTGTCTCGAATATCTAAGTTAATAGCATGTCATTCTGTATGTTGCATTGCATCGGGGTGGGTTGATTATGATTGGAGGAAGTATCTGAAAGGCTCTTAAGCTCATTATCCGTAGCTCACCGCAAATTTACGATTATGTGCCGCTTTGACGTACAATATGGTGTGTAGGGCTGGGTGGGTTGATTTTATCCCCACATGTTGTGTAGGGTTGGACGGAGTTGGTGTGTAGAGGCTGGTGGGTAGGACTCTGTTATCTGCATATTCTGTCTTGAATGGGCCAAGGCCCTGTAATATGTCTGATTTTGTATCTGAGTGGACTAAGGTCCACACCATTTCTGTAATGGGCTCAGACCCAAACTGTGAAAACCATGTCTGCTATCTGATATTTCTGTGTGTATGTTTTCTGTGGGGATTACACACTGAGTTTGCGAAAACTTACCCTTTTCTGTTTAATCTATTCAGGTAATCCCCAGCAGTAGACGGATCAGTGCAGCGGAGGACTCGGCGATGACCACGGTTCTGGATATTTGCTTTTATGGTTTATTTTAATTATGATTTGGTTATATTTGGGTAAATTTCATGTAATAAGGCCTTTACGGATTTTTGCTTAAAATTTGAGATTTCTATATTAATGAACTGCTAGTAGTAGGATAAGAAGCGAGTTTCAAAATAAACAAATGTTTTATCAAATACAAACGAACTTGCAAATTATTTTAAAAGCTTCCGCAACTTATAATGTTTTGAAAATGGATAATAATTAAATGACACGTTTTGACGAAAGCCTAAGATATTTACAAATGGTTTCAACGTAGTTAAGTTTTCTAAAGCACTATCATGTGACGTCGCCAGATTCGACTATAACGTCTAGGCCGAGTTTGGGGTGCTACAGAAAATACCCTGATCAAGTGAAACGACAATTTAGGTTCATGTAAGATATTCTGGAAGACTCACACAACATCAATCTGTTGGTACCTAGTGCCCTTAGTGTGTTGATTTCGTCTTCATGTACTTGTAATTTTTTGAACAATTTGGTTTAATAAAATATCCATCAATATGTAACACCCTAAAAATCACAGGGTTAGAATTAATAAAACTATCAAGAATTGAGCCTTAGTTTAAGTGGAAAAGTGCTTAGTAAACTCCCTAGAGAGCCAAGGTTCAAATACCACTCTTTTTGTTTTACCTCTTTTATTTTCAGCAATCAAGGAACAAAACCAAGCTAGTATAAGAAATAAAGGTGGTAGAAAATGACCAAGAATAAGCCTGTTGGTTCAATGGTAATGCCTTAATTGCTGAAAATAAAAGAGGTAAAATGAAAAAAAAAAAACAATCCTTATGGAAAATAATCCATGCTAACCCCATTTGTCCCTTTTTTTTTCTTAATTTCGACCATAAGGATTATTTACAAAACAACCCTCTAAAATTTGTCTCATCTTGCCATTTGGTCCCTTTCCTAATCATAATAGGATTTTGGTTATCTTTTCAAACCTAATTAGAATTTCTTTTTCTCTCTTCTTTAAATACATCTCTTTCTTTTATTTCTTTTTTTCCTTTTCATAAAATATTCATCTTCTTTTGCTAGAAATTTTGTATTGAATCCCAAACCCAAATTCCACCCCGTTCAATCTGTTCTTCGTATCATTTTAACATAACACTGTCAAAATTTGTTTCTAACATGTCAAGATTGGTAAGAATTCTTATTTTTTATTTTGTAGAACCCTAGCATTTTGAAATAAATAATGTTCTTGTCAATCTTTCAATCGATTTCGAATCTTTTACGAAGCTTCCCAAAAATCTTGAAAAATTCGGTAAGTCTTGAAAATAGACATTAATTCAAGTGTATTTTTTATCAAAAAACCTATTGTAGGTATCCCAGATCAGATTTGGACGTAAGGATTGTCATACGAAACCCCGAAAGTCAGGTGTGTGTTCTTTTACAAGAAAATGAGGCAA
Organism: Gossypium sturtianum; assembly: GCA_025698515.1. NCBI lineage: Eukaryota > Viridiplantae > Streptophyta > Magnoliopsida > Malvales > Malvaceae > Gossypium > Gossypium sturtianum. The sequence goes on from CM046953.1 coordinate 110,339,416, forward strand.
ATTCAAATGCAGCCCAAACCACATGGCTTTCCACAAGAGTATGTGGACAGCTCGTGTGGACCATACGGCCTCTCACACGGCCATGTGCCACTGAAACACTAGGATTTTCGCTTCTCACACGACCTGGCCACACGGTCGTATCTCGCATGTAGCTTAATTTTTGTTACACAACTTGGTCACACGGCTATGTAACCCTTCCACATGGCCTGAGCCATCCCACACGTCCTAGCAAAATGGCCATGTACCCCTTTTTTTAGAATTTACAATTTTGAACCAGAAATTTTATGATTTATGCAGATTAGTCCCTGATTGATCCCTGAACTATTTTAATGTTTAATTTATGCAATTAAGTCCCTGATAGTTTTAATAATGCTTGAATCCATGATTTAATTGACCGTATTAGTATTAAATATATACCCAATTGCATGAACTGTGAGTAATCATATTAATTGTATCTGTACTTATGATTTTCGTATATCATACCTTATGACACAACTAAATTAAACCTTTGAAGAATATACGATTTTGCCATTAAATTAATTGATTGGAAGCATATTTATTGCTGCAATATTTGATTATTTCTAATCATAATATTTTTTCTGTTATGATTTGTTTTAAGCATGCCTTATTTTGTTGCATGGGTTGGGACGATTTGTAAGGAAGAAGTTCTAGCAGACTATAAATCTGCAAATCTGGTGGTCCATCCACATATTATCTGACAGCTTTAAGCTGCAATTAAGTTGTGTATTCACAACCATCTGGTAGTGTATTAACTTGCAACTTTAGGTGGTTCACCCACCTATTATATGAAAGCTTTTATCTGCAATTATGTTGTATACTCACAACCATCTGGCAGCATATTAACCTGCAACATTTGGTGGTTCATCCACAACCCGGTGTGTAGGATGGATGAGTTTTGGGGAAATCGTATGGTGTGTAGCGGTGGGGTAGAATCTTATTTTTTATATCGAATTCGTTTGCATCCGTAACGCATGTGCTTGAAATTCTGAAAATTTTCAATATGATATGGTATATGTGTTTTTTCTTATACATTGTGAAAACTGTTATGTTATTTTGATATACTTAATTTGTTAAATGTGATTTAAGCTATGTAATCTGAATCAATATGCTTATCAGATTAGGAAACATGCACGACATTCGGAGGGCTTGGCTCATAATATTGATTTCTATATAAAAGTATTTTAGACTGATTATTTTATAATTCTGGTTATTTAAAACTATATTAATATTGTTGTGTCATGGGACTTAGTTTACGGTTTTTACTTAGGGATGCATGACATTTAAATCATTTAAGCTATTAGAATATGAATTTTATCTAATAAATCATGAAACATGGTTTTTATTAAAATTACATTAATATCATTTTTCCCTGCTAAATTGTAAATATGTTTTGTTAAGAAAGTAATTTAGATTTTCAACCAAGTTTTCAATAGTAAACATCGTTATAATGAAGATGTTAAACTTAATCTTTTTTTTTCTTAAAACCCCTTAGTTTTTCTGAAAAGAGACCAAAACTTCCTTCTAAAAATAAACAAATGTTTAAAATTAAATTGTTTTTAGAACTTCGATAATTCTGCCGAGCCATTTCGGTGGCCGATGTAATCTCCTGAATTTGGGTCTAACGTCTAGGTCGGGTTGCACGTAAAGGGTTTTGCAGGTAGAGGTTACACAAGATCATTAAGATATTTGTATATTGTCTGCAAAGGTTTTTGCACTTAAACCAAAATGAAAAGAAATATTGGTTCACTAATTATCTAACGTTTAACTAATATTAAAGCGATATTACATTGTCAGATCGTAATACGGAAAGACAATCTATATTAGTAGATAATCTAAAAACATCCTTAGTCTAATCAGAATTGAGAAAATCGATTGAAAGAGTAATATGTTGTCTATCAAGTCCAATTAGAGAGATGCCTTATCTTGAGTATCGAAGCGAATGATTACCAGAAGATAGAGACATAGATGTGACTGATTGGACTAACAATACATCGAATAGTATCCTCTAATCGACATTATATGATAGATGAAAAGTAACTTGGCCACGAGTCATTTGTCTTAACGATAAATTACTTAATTACTATTTGATAGTAATTGACTTTTCATGAAGTAAGATATAATGATTACCATAAGATAAAATAGTATCATATTGGGAGAACGAATTTATCCTAAAGAGATTAAGGATATCTTATGAGGGTAACACACTTAAGATAATGTTATTGGACGAACACTTATTGAGTAGCTTTCGTAATGATATATAATAAGGAAAAGCTCAATCATGATACTTTAGTGGAATAACTTCATGACTAAATAGTGTTGTAATTAATAGGTGAAAAGCAGAGACTTAATTACAAATTAATTAAACCCTAATTATATATGTCAAATTAGTCCCTCTACTATCTCCAGAAAACTAAAAATGAATTGCATGTAGAACCAATGATAAGAAATGAATGAAAACAATGAAGTAAGAGAAATAGATCACATGTATCATTATTTGCAGTGAATGAATGTTCTCACTAAAGTACAAAAGATGACTTAGAAATTAATTTTAGTTCTTCGAATTATTATTTAATTAATTATAATTAAATAACTAAAGTTCAAAGTAAAAATTAAATAAATTAGTCATCACGAATTCATTGAATAGGACAATTAAATATGTTTTCTTCGTAGATTCTAATACAGTAAAGCTGCCATGATTTTAACAGAATTAGAATTGGATTGAGAAATTAATATAATTGAGAAATTAATTTAGCTAATTAAATTATTTGGTTAAATAAATAATATATTGAGAAATAGAAAATAAATATTGGGTTAAAAAAATTATAAGTGTTGGAGAAAAGTCTAGATAACACATATAATTGGGGATAAATTTGATAAAAAAAAGAAGCCAGTTTAAAAAAAAAGGTTTTGGGCCAACTTTTGGGATATTTAAGGAAATAGGCTGATTTTAGAGAGAGAAATAGAAAATGCATCCTACGAGGCACGTTTTCATTGACATGCAGTGAAAACGCGTCCTATCAGTGAAAACGCGTCCTATAGGGCGCATTTTCTGATTTTTTTTAACACATTAGCTTCTTTGTTTAGATGGTTAAATGTTAGTGATTTTGTCTTTGAATCTCTAGTTTGATTCCTCTTTTACTCACATTTGTATTTTTATTTCATTTGTTTCAAGCTTTACTTCTATTTTGAATGTAACACCCCAAACCCGGCCCAAACACTACAACCGGATTTGGTATGTCACTCAGGAGATTTTTGTAAAAGATGTCGAAATTTGGGCAAAACTTAATAACTTGATAAGTTTAAGTAAGATTTAAAGTTCATTTGTTGTTTTCGCGAATTAAAAACCAAAACCTTAATACATGCCTTAGTTTAATTAAAATTTAAATGTCTATCAGTAATAAAAGCCCAAACTAAAACCCAAAACAGAGTATAATAGTCTAGTGGCCCGTGGCCTTATTACAACGAGATTCAAAACCCATTAAATAAAAATATAAAATAATAAATTAAAGCCTTTTTTCCGAATCCAAATGTTCTTTTGCATGGCCACCTTGCTCTCCTCTCCAAAATTTCGGTCCGATGCACTAAGTGCTACACAAATTTGTTAAAAATAATAGGGTGAGTCGCGAGACTCGATGTGCAACCCTCGTGCACCATTAGACTGGGCCTTAGCCCACAGATCAGAATATAGAACATAATATAAGAGATAACATACATAAAAAAAAAACCCAACCCAATCCTAGGTTTCCATCCACTACACACCACCCTTACCTGCCAATCACACCATTGGGGATTTCTACAATCAACCCACACCGCTACACACCATCGATGGCGGTCATGCTGCGCTTAGCATTGCTCATCGTCGAGAGTTGTGACAGTCAGTCACCAGTGAAATGGCGTGAAGCCACCAGAAACAGAGTTGTGATAGAGTCACCAGGCTGAAATGGCATAAGCCACCAGAACAGATCACTTCCCCCTTTTATCAATCACCCAACCCCGAGCATACATAGAAATCGACATGCAAAACATATCTTTTTAACAGAAACATTCAGTGAAGAATGGCAGAAAACACTAACCTGATATTTATCCTTTACCCTTCTCGGGTTTTCAAACGTTATGCCGGGATTTTGGCATTTAACAGAGTATAGAAGATTTATACTTATATATATATATATATATAATAGCATTCAATCTAATGGTGTGAGAAGTTACACACCTAATTAATGTCGATACCCTTGCTAAACTGATCTAAAACTTTGCTCGAAAAGCCGAAAAGATGTGACAATAGGACCTCTCCTATAATCGGCCATGGTTAGTGTTTTACCCGATCTTACACACTAAAATCAATATATTCCCTTACCTTGAAATCCCAAAAATACCACGATTCAAGTATTACCGAACTTATGACTTAGAGATCTACGCGATTGACTCCTCTTCGATCCCGAATCAGAAAATAAGAGAGAAATAAGAGATTAGTTTCTAAATAGCCATTCGGCTAGGGACTTTGAAAAGCCAAAAAAACATTGAAATCCCGAATCAACACTTACCTATTGCTTCCTTCAAAATTCGGCACAAACAAGATCCACTAAAGAAGATTAAAAGCAACTTTAGGAGGTGAGATCTTAGTGATTTCGGCTTTTAGAAGAACAAAGAATTGGAAAAATAAAAGCAAAGAATGGGTAGAGAGATTTGGCCAAAAGAAAAGAATAGCGAGGTTTCGCAATTGAGACTTCAAGAGCTTTGATTTCGTCTAAAAAAGAAAAGAGAGAAGAGCAAGAATGGAGTAGAATTTTGGCAGAGAAAAGAGAAGAATAATGAGAACTTGCTAGCAATTTCGACACATACACCTTAAGCCAAAACCGAATGCCCCTTTCTTTTCAAATTCTTCAAAGTTTCGGCTAGCATTAAACACTTAAAGATGGCTCCTATCTTTGATCTATTATCTCCTCAAAAATAGCCTTTATCTGCTTATTATCCACACAATAAAATCCCTAAAATTTAGCCTTGTGCCGTCCCCCCTTGCTCATTTAAATGCCGAATTTTAGCCCTAAAACTTGAGCTTCAAGCAACCATAATTTGGGCCTTCCTCATGCACAAGTGACGCCAACTCCTCTTCCTCCTAGTAGCACCATTTCCTCTGGGCCACAAGCCCAAAATGCTTATTAAACTACTAAAACTTCAATTTAAACCCCTAGAGTGTCCGGATAAAATATTTAAAACAAGGCCTCACCCCAATTTGAGCCCCATTTGTACCTCAAACTCTCAAATTAATATTTTAAGCACACAAAATGCACAAGCCCATAAATTCGTGGATGTTACAGCTTCTACCCCCTTAAAATAAATTTCGGCCTCAGAAATTTACTCCGATCAAAAGAGATGGGGATACTTGTTGTTGCATAACATCCTCTGCTCCCACGTTGCCTCTTCGCGCTGGTGATTTCGCCACAAAACCTTGACCAAAGGGACGGACTTCCTTCTCAACACTTTTACATCTCGATCTAAGATTTGCACCGGTTCCTCCTCAAAGGATAAATCGGCCTTACTTCAATCTCCTCCACCGGCACTACATGCGATGGATCGAACGATAACGTCTCAAAGATCGAGACATGAAACACGTCATGTATCTCGCTCCAACTCGAAGGTAACTCCAAACGATAAGCTACTAGGCCCACGCGCCCGAAGACTGATAAGGCCCAATAAACCGAGGACTTAACTTACCCTTTCGTCCCAAACCTCATTACCTTCTTCCACGTAGATACCTTCAAGAAGACTTGGTCACCTCATCGCAAATTCCATCTCCTTTCGCTTTAGATCCACATAAGACTTCGCCGATCGACGCTTCCTTCAACCGAGCTCGTATTAACTTAACTTTCTCCTCCGCTTTACGAGACTAGCTCTGGACCCAACACCGGCGCTCACCCAACTCCATCCAACAAGTGGGGGTACGATATTTCCTTCCATATAACGCTTCGTACGGTGCCATCCGAATACTAGCTTGATAACTATTATTGTATGCGAATTCACCCAAGGGTAAATACTCCTCTCAACTACCCCTAAAATCGATGATGCAACCCCCAGCATATCCTCCAAGATCTCGAATTACCCTCTCGCATCGAACATCGATGCGTGGGTAAAAAGATACTAAAGTCTAACTTTGGTTCCCATTGCTGATGAAGAGCCTTCCGTAATCGTGGCGTGAACCTAGGGTCCCTATCGGATATGATTGACACCGGTACACCATGTAGTCGCATCGACCTCGACCACGCACAACTTAGCCAACTTTTGCAGAGAATAGTCAACACGAATCGATATGAAGTGAGCGGACTTCGTGAGTCGATCCACAATCACCCAAATTGAATCCTTCTTGAGTGGCGTAAGGGGTAACCCACTAACAAAATCCATCGTGATTCTCTCCCATTTCCACCACGGAATCTTCACCGGTTGCAACAAGCCCAAGGCAACGGTGTTCTCGCTTCACTTGCCGACACGCCAAACACTTCCCTACAAATTCCGTTACCTCTCGCTTCAAACTCGCCACGGCATTGTTCCCGCAAATCACTGCGTACATCTTAACCCCGGGATGCATAGCGTAAGGACTACTATGCGCTCTTGAAGAATAATCGCTTAACTCCACATCCTTTGGCATACAAACTTTCTTACGAAAACACACAGAATTCCATCACCATTCAAACTATAGTCCTCTCCTTCACCATTCTCACTTTGCTTGATTCGAGCACCCAAAACATCATCCAAAAGATACTTGGACTTTTATGGTCTGTGTAAATTACCGACTTCTCCCCCGCATGAGTAGTGCCTCCAAATCTTGAGCAAACACTACCGCCAATTCCAAATCATGCGTAGGGTAGTTCAAATCATGCGGTCTCAATTGTCGAGACGCATATGCAACAACTTTTCCATCTTGCATCAACTCACACCCTAACCCTGTGTGTGTGACGCATCACAATAAACGGTAAATTCCTTTCCGCCCTCTGTTTTAATGCTGCTGGTGCTTAGTGAAACTTCTTCAGCTTTCTCAAAGCTCTCCTGTTGTTTGTCACCATACAAACAATACTCCTTCCTTAACAACTTAGTTAAAGGTGCGCTATTGCAGAGAACCCCTCAACAAACCTCCTGTAATACCACGCCAATCCCAAGAAACTTCGAATTTCCGCCACGCACTTCCGGCGGCTTCCAATCTAATCAGACTTCTATCTTCCAAGGGTCTACCCTAATCCTCCTAAAACTACATGCCCTAAGAAAGTCACTTCCTTCACCCGAACTCACACTTACCTTGAACTTTGCGTGCAAATGCTTCTCTCCTCAAAATTTGCAACACCACACGAAGGTGTGCATCATGCTCCTCCTCGGACTTGGAGTAAACCAAAATATCATCGATGAACACTACCACGAATCGATTAAGGTATGGCTGAAACACCTGATTCATCATATCCATAAATGCTGCTGGCGCGTTCATCAAACCGAACGGCATTACCAAGAATTCATAATGACCGTAACGTGTTCGAAACGCTGTCTTATGAATGTCCCCTTCCTTCACCTTTAACTGATGATAACCCGACCTTAGATCAATCTTTGAAAAGACCGAAGCTCCTTTAAGCTGATCGAACAGGTCGTTGATTCTTGGCAATGGGTACTTGTTCTTAATCATCAACTTATTCAGTTGACGATAGTCCACACACATACGCATGGATCCATCCTTCTTTTTCACAAATAGGACCGGCGCTCCCCATGGAGACACACTCGGTCGAATAAATCCTCGATCCAAAAGCTCCTGGATCTGAGCTTTGAGTTCCACCAACTCCTTCGGTGCCATTCGATAAGGAGCAATAGATACCGGAGTCGTACCTGGAAGTAGCTCTATTCCAAACTCCACCTCGCGATCCGAGGGTAATCCTGGCAACTCCTCCGGAAAGACATCCGTGAAATCCTTGACTGTTCAAACCTCATCGACAGTCACCTCTTTAGCATTCAATGCACTAATAAAAGCTAAGAATGCGCTGCATCCTTTCTGAATCATCTTAACAGCCTTCAATGCCGATACTACGTTGGACAAATAGTTCCTTCTTTCTCCTAACACAACCACCTCCCCGCCTTCCGGGGTATTCAACACCACACGCTTGGTCTCACAATCCAACTTGGCACGATGCTTAATCAACTAATCCATTCCTAAAATAAGATCAAACTCTCCAAATGGCAATTCCATTAAATCACTGAAACACTACCCCCTTGAGTTTCTAACGGTACATCCTTAAATAGCTTGTCCACTACCCTAGATTGTCCTGGGGACTAACCTACGATCATCTTCCTAGTGGTTATTTCCGAGTCTATACTTAGGGTCTCGAGATCTTCGAACATGCAACATAGGAGTGGGTTGACCCAATATCAATCAAGGCAAGAAATGGTTTATCAAAAATCGAAACATACGGGGTTATAACATCCGGTGCGTCACCATCCTCCCGTCAAGTAGCCGCATAAACTAGACCCGCTACCTCGCATCTACATTACCCGCACTTTACCAGTGCTCCATGACCCCGACCGAATCCATTTCCACCTCTCGGTCGCGCTTACGACCCCTCAGTCTTGGGCCGACCACCTCTCCTATCCCGATCGGAACCTCGTCCCACCGGGCCGCACCCGATCCTTCTATGGGCGATCCTTAATCATATGCTCCGTGGATCCACACCTAAAACATCCACCCGTTCTTCTTCTACACTCCCCAGAATGTGCTTTCCCGCACCAATTACATAATCAATTCTGGTTCCCCCAGTAGGTGTCGGAGCACGAGCTGGCCCATCAGACCTAGGCCTTTTCTGCGAATTCCCAGATGCTCCTGCCGGCCCAAAATTTCTCTTATTCCTTCCCGCTCCTTATCTCTTTCTTGTTTTTCACCGCTTTACCTCCTCGGCTATCTTAACCTTCTTCACCGTAACAGCAAAATCTCTCTCTCTGCGGTGCTATCAAAACCCTTAACTCATTTCGCAATCCATCCTCGAACCAAACACAACGCTCATACTCTGGTTGCTACCATTCCTCGAGCGTGTCGGCTCAGCGCAGAACTCCACCTCATATTCACCACAGATTTACTTCCCTGCACCAAATTCGAAATGCCTTCCTCTGTGCATCCACATAGCCGCCCCAACATACTTTCCTTGGAATGACTCCTTAAAGAAATCTCAATCAATACGGGCTGCAGCAGTACCCTCCTTTACCGTGAGCCACCACCGGTAAGCCTCGTCTCGAAGAAGAGACACGACCCCCTTCAACTTTTCCTCCCCGTGAAATCTAAATCGTCCATTATGCGCCGCTTGCTTCCATCCAATACTCAATTTGTGTTAGGGGCTACGCGCTAAACTCCCTAAACACTTCTCGCCCCATTGGCCCTAAGTTTGCTCCCAAGATGCATTTTCTGCCTCTGTGCCCATGCCTACTCCAAAGAACCCTCTCTAAAACCCTCAACATCGCCTCGAGATACAACACCATCTCCGGTGCCTCATCCCAAAATTCTCCTTCTACGATGATGATTTGGCATCTGCGTTTCTCGACCGTGGCGCACTCTCACTGGCTCGACACGGTCCTCCTACCCTTATCGCGCCTCACGCTACGGGACGCCCTCTACCCCTTGTACTCATTCTTTCGATCGATGTTTATCTCGATTAAGAATTTTATGAATCATTAATTCTTTCCATCGATTAACCATGAACAATCTTATGAATAGCGCTTTAAGGGTAGTTTTTTCGGACCGTGATTCATAATTTAGTCTCATGTTTGTACCCTCTAGTTTTAGGAAACACATACACTCAATTAACATACAAAGAATCATCCATGAACTTACATTCATCAAATAAAGGTGTTTTCATTGTTTCACTACCCAGGGGTATTTTCGTCATTTTATCCTACAGGGGTATTTTGGAATTTTCCAAAATAGGGTTCCTTGGTGATTTTGTGAAATAAGGTTATTTTGGTAATTTTGCAACCCGGGGGTATTTCGATAATTTTGACATACGAGGGTATTTCGGTAATTCTGACATCCAGGGTTTTTTTTTTAAACAGGGGTGTCTTGGAGAATTTGATTTTAGAGGAATAATAATAGTGTTCAGGTGTTTGTGGGTTTGTTGTCGTGTGTTGTGTGAGTTTTTTCTTTGCTAAGGAAAATTTTGTTGACTTTTTAAATCGGGGTGTATTTGCAAATCATGAGTATCTTGGTATTTGTTTTCAAGTAAGGGTGTTTTAGCAATTTGTAAAAATAAGGTGGCTGGTCCCTTCCGGTTTTAATTATAAGGTTTAGCTCACAACAAGTCCTCATGATTAGGGTGAAAAGTACTACGCACTGTAAGATTCCAACGAAGAGGAGGTGAGTCCTCAGGATCGCTTAAATACCAAGCTCTCCTGAATCCACTCCTAGACATGCGTATGCCCGTTGCCACACCCTAACTCCTGGCTAAGGTGAATAAATACTACGCACTGTAGGATTCCAAATGGGTTCAAGAGGAGGTGAGTCACTAGGGATCGCTTAAATACTGCACTCTTCCCGATCCAATCCTAGACATGCGTATGCTCATTACCACACCTTAGTCTTGCGGCTCGCTCACGGGTTTTAGTCTTATGAGATTTTAGGAGTTGTTTCAGCTAGGCCTAGAGTCCCTCAAGCTCTAATCTAACTAATCTACGTCCCATAAAGCCCATCAAGCCCACATACATATAACACACAATGAGTTCAGAATACTTACCTGGCAGACTTGGGCCGGAGACGCAGGTGCCATGCCGAGCTAACAAACCTGTTATACATGTTTCAAAAACCCATCTTTAGAAAATGTTTTGAGCCCAAAAACCCCAAAGCCGAGTTTTGAACCGGGCTCTGATACCAACTTGTAACACCCCAAACCCGGCCCAAACACTACAACTGGATTTGGTATGTCACTCAGGAGATTTTTGTAAAAGATGTCGAAATTTGGGCAAAACTTAATAACTTGATAAGTTTAAGTAAGATTTAAAGTTCATTTGTTGTTTTCGCGAATTAAAAACCAAAACCTTAATACATGCCTTAGCTTAATTAAAATTTAAATGTCTACCAGTAATAAAAGCCCAAACTAAAACCCAAAACAGAGTATAATAGTCTAGTGGCCCGTGGCCTTATTACAACGAGATTCAAAACTCATTAAATAAAAATATAAAATAATAAATTAAAGCCTTTTTACCGAATCAAAATGTTCTTTTGCATGGCCACCTTGCTCTCCTCTCCAGCCCGGTCCGATGCACTAAGTGCTACCTAAAATTTGTTAAAAATAATAGGGTGAGTCGCGAGACTCAGTGTGCAACCCTCGTGCACCATTAGACTGGGCCTTAGCCCACAGATCAAAATATAGAACATAATATAAGAGATAACATACATAAAAAACCCAACCCAATCCTAGGTTTCCATCCGCTACACACCACCCTTTACCGCCAATTACACCATTGGGGATTTCTACAATCAACCCACACCGCTACACACCATCGATGGCGCTCATGCCGCAGCTTAGTCGCTCATCGCGTCGAGTTGTGACAGAGTCACCAGTTGAAATGGCATAAGCCACCGAATAGATCACTTCCCCTTTTATCAATCACCCAACCCCGAGCATACATAGAAATCGACATGCAAAACATATCTTTTAATGTAAACATTCATCAAGAATGGCGTAAAATACTAACTCCGATATTTATCCTTTACCTTTCTCTGTTTTCAAATGTTATGCCGATTTCGGCATTTAACAGAGTATAGCAGATTTATACTTATATATATATACATAATAGCATTCAATCTAATGGTGTGAGAAGTTACACACTGACAATGTCGATACCCTTGCTAAACCGATCTACAACTTTGCTCGAAAAGTCAAAAGATGTGACAATAGGGCCTCTCCTATAATCGGCCATGGTTAGTGTTTTACCCGATCTTACACACTAAAATCAATAGATTCCCTTACCTTGAAATCCCGAAAGTACCACGATTCAAGTATTACCGAACTTATGACTTAGAGATCTACGCGATTGACTCTTCTTCATCCCGCACGCCAAAAATAAGAGAGAAATAAGAGATTAGTTTCTAAATAGCCATTCGGCTAGGGACTTTGAAAAGCCGAAAAAACATTAAAATCCCGAAATCAACACTTACCTATTGCTTCCTTCAAAGTTCGGCACAAACAAGCTCCACTAAAGAAGATTCGACAACTTTAGGAGGTGAGATCTTAGTGATTTCTGGCTTTTAGAAGAACAAAGAATTGGAAAAATAAAAGCAAGGAATGGGTAGAGAGATTCTGCCAAAAGAAAAGAATAGCAGTGGTTTCTGGCAATTGAGACTTCAAGAGCTTTTATTTCTCGTAAAAAGAAAAGAGAGAAGAGCAAGAATGGAGTAGGAATTTCGGCAGGCAGAGAAAAGAGAAGAATAATGAGAACTTGCTAGCAATTTCGCACATACACCTTAAGCCAAAACCGAATGCCCCTTTCTTTTCAAATTCTTCAAAGTTTCTGCCTAGCATTAAACACTTAAATATGGCTCCTATCTTTGATCTATTATCTCCTCAAAAATAGCCTTTATCTGCTTATTATCCATACAATAAAATCCCTAAAATTTAGCCTTGTGCCGTCCCCCTTGCTCATTTAAATGCCGAATTTTAGCCCTAAAACTTGGGCTTCAAGCAACCATAATTTGGGCCTTCCTCATGCACAAGTGAGGCCAACTCCTCTTCCTCCTAGTAGCACCATTTCCTCTGGGCCACAAGCCCAAAATGCTTATTAAACTACTAAAACTTCAATTTAAACCCCTAGAGTATCTCGAACAAAATATTTAAAACAAGGCCTTCACCAATTTGAGCCCCATTTGTACCTCAAACTCTCAAATTAATATTTTAAGCACACAAAATGCACAAGCCCATAAATTCAGATGTTACATTGAAAAACTATTTTTAACGTGTTAGCTTCTTTAGTTGAATGGTTAATTAATAGTGGCTTTATTCTTGAGTCCCACGTTTGATTCCTTTTCTAAGCACATTTGCATTTTTTATTTCATGTTTTTCAAGCTTTTTTTAATTAATGTTTTTAATTAACAAACATATTGTTTTCAACTTCTTTTTATTTTTAATTTATCTTTTTAATTAATAACTCTTTTATTTATAAAATCAAACAATTATTGTCAATTATATAATAAAAATATATTTTTGATAAAATTGACATTTATCATTATGTTAAATATATTTTATTTTTTAAAACATCAACTAATTTTTTTGATATAATTTTCTTTATATATAATATGTATATGCCAAATATTTATTTTCTCCACCTATATTGTGGGTATGATGAATTCTAATATTATAAAATCAAATAATTATTTCAAATATTTATATGTAAAATATTTTAAATATCATTGTTTTTTCATCTACATTATGGGTATGATATTTCAAATAATTTTATATGTGAAAAATTTCAAATAATTATTTCAAATACACATAGAAAAATATATATAATACTAAAATTTACTATACTAATGATATGGATTGAAAAATAAATATTACACATATAAAATTATATTTACTAAAAATAATGATATTTAGAAATAATTATATGATTTTATAAATAAAAGAGTTATTAATTAAAAATAAAAATCTTGAAAACAATATATTTATTAAATACAAATAAAAAAAAGCTTGAAACAACATGAAATAAAAAAATTACAAATGTGCTTAGAAGAGAAATCAAACCTGAGACTCAATGATAAAATTACTATTAATTAACCATCTAACCGTAGGAGTTAATGTGTTAAAAATAATAATTAAAAGTAAAAGTAAAGCTTGAAACAAGATGAAATAAAAATACAAATGTGAGTAGGAGAGGAACTAAACCCAGGACTCAAAGACAAAACCACTAACATTTAACCATCTAACCAAAGGAGTTGATATTTTAAAAATTTAGAAAAACGCATCTTACAGGGCACATTTTCTGCTTCTCTCCCTAAAATTGGTCTATTTCCCTAAATATCCTAGAAATTGGCCCAAAACCCTAAATATTTTTTAAAATCAACATTTTTTTTCAAATTTGGCCTATAATTGGATCTAGTACATGAAAAGCCCAATAGGGTCATAATACAAGCAAGGGGCGATAACCCTAATGTATCCTTAAGGCATGTCATCGCTCCCTATACTTTTACTTAGAGTAGAAGTTATATTTTCTATTAAAATATTATTATTTAATCAAATCTTATTCGAAAAGAACTCTTGTATTGATTCTCTATAAATAGGAACTATGAGTTAAGCTTTAAACATCATTATTTACGCTGTTATTCACGTAAAAATAGTGATAATTTATTTTACTGTAATGAATTTATTTTCTAGAAAGACGTATAATTTTGGTTCTAGATAGAATTAGCTTTCCTACTGAATGTTAATAAAGTTTTCATTTTGTATGATTGGTTTGTGATACTGTGAGCCCACACTCAAAGCAGTTCATGGTTCGAGAATAGTGAAGAAAGTCGTTTGGTAGAAAGCCGAGATTGACTTAATCGCCTCATACAAGACACATGTATAATTTTAGTTAATGTTTATTTCTATAAATATCACAATAGCGTGATTTTAAAGAAAAATTTCAAGCTACTGTTGTGCTTAAAAACACTATTTTTTAAAATCAATTTTTCCATTAATTGGTATCAGAGCCAGGTTGTGCTATGTTTACAATATAATCTGATACCAAATTTTCCCTCTTTTTTTCTTTCTTTGATTACATTGATATAATAAGTGACATTCTTAAATTGCATGCATGTTTTGGATTATTATGCATGTGGATGAATGTAAGAATTATTTTATATATTATGTTATAAATTAATTTTTTCGAAGATTGTGATTCTTAGAAATTAGATCGATTGTATTTTAGGTTTCTCATAAATTTTGGGTTTGTGATTGGATCATGGACTATCATCTCCATGTAGGTTTATTTTAATTTTTTTAATTGTTGTAAATTTATGAAAATTCACATGAGATTGAAATGGACTAGGAATTTTTGTAACCTAAAATTTTGGTGAATCAGAGAAATGAAGCACCAACGACATGACTGAAACCGAACGAGAAGACGTGAACTCGATAGAACTGCCCATCGGTGGCCAGTAGCAGATGAGGCATGCCATTAGGATTATACGCGCGTTTGATTAGGGATTTTACATGTTATTACAAGATCTAACATTTGTTTCAGATTCTCAGGTTATACGTATTGTAGGTTTAGACCGGATGAGGAACC
Organism: Gossypium sturtianum; assembly: GCA_025698515.1. Classification (NCBI taxonomy): domain Eukaryota; kingdom Viridiplantae; phylum Streptophyta; class Magnoliopsida; order Malvales; family Malvaceae; genus Gossypium; species Gossypium sturtianum. The sequence continues at coordinate 110,354,710 of CM046953.1, forward strand.
TCGATATAATGTCAGCTTGTGTGAGCAACTCATTCCCGTGTATCCGAGTCCATTTTACTATAGTTTCATCGGGCAATGTTCAATGAAATGGAAATGGAAACTTAAATGCAAATTGAATATGAGATAATATATGTTTGATATTTGATATGTGATAAGTATTGGATTGCCTTAATGTCCTAGATATTTCTTGTAACACCCTGATTTAGGGGCTATGCAATTTGGGTAAAACTCCAGTGTTGGAAAGTTTTTGGGTGTTTTTAGAGGTGTTTTAGAGGTTTTGAGAATGCTCGGATAATAGGGGAAAGCTGTGGAAAATTTTGGATTTCTAAGTAATAAAGAGGGGGCTTGGTTTTTGAGGGTTTAAAAGAATTAATTAAGCGTTTAAGGCATAAGAAAGGATCTAGCAAAGTGGCTTCATGCACGCTTATTTAGGGGTCAGTAGCGCCAGGGGGGCTTGGGTTCGAGTCCAAGCGGCAGCAATTTTGTTTTATTTTCGCATCAGGGGATTGGGCTAGGTAGGCTTTAAAACAAAAGGGCAGTTTGATGGGCATGAAAGTCCAATTGGGAGAAGTGGCTCTTGGGCGCTACTTAGGCGCTGGGGAGTGAGGTCGCGGCTTTCGAGGGGCCGAGAAGCATTTAAGCGCTTTATTTTGTTTTGGGCGTTGGGCTTTGTAAGGCCTTAAAGATATATGGTGAGGAATTCGGACAAGAAAGATGGGTCGTGGAGTGGCTCTCATGCGCCACTTAGGGCGCGAGGAGCGCAAGGGCGCAGTTCGAGCGCTGAGTCGCAGGATGGCGTTTTATTTTTGTATGCGGTTATGGGCTGAGATAAGAAGGGTTTAAGAATAAATGTTGGGGGTTTCTAGCATAAAAATCAAAGTGGCCGAGTGGCCTGGGCGTTGGGGGCAAGGTGCAGGCTGGTTGGTCCTGTGTTCGAACCTCGAGAATGGCAAATGGAGTTTTAGTTTTTTTTGTTATTTTGGGCAGCAATTTGAAGGTGTTGGACGGCTAGAAGACTCTTATTTAGATGTGGATAAGGTGTTTTTTTTATTTATTTTTATTTTATTAATTAGATTAAGTAGGGATAATTATTATTTATTTGGTTTTTTTTTAGTGATAAGTGGGATAATAGTGGAGTAATTCAACTTGTTTTGAAGTGAACTAATTCAAATGGAATTGAATTAGTGGCTAGGAAGGTGTTGGCCAAATCTTGAGTCTTCAAGGGGGGTTGGCCGAATGCTATAAATAGGAGGGGTAGAATGCTGCTATTCTTCAAGTCTTTGCAAATCTCTCCTCTTGGTGTGCCGAAATTCCTTCCCTATTTAGCATCATCTTGGCCGAATAGTGGAGTGGTGCTGATCTCCTTGGTGTCCTAGTGTGGTTGGCGAATCTTAAGCAAGAGTGGTAAGTATGTTCTCACTCTTAGTAATCGATTTATGAATTCCTTGTTGTAGTGGCTAAACCGAATGGTTGGCCTTAGTTTTGCATGGCCGAATGTCATAGTGCCATTAAGTATGTTCTCTGTGTGTAGCCGAAAGAAGGAAGCATTGAGGAAGTCTCTTGGATTCGATCATCTAAGGGGCATATCGACAAGAGCAAGGGAAGCCTTCTGATCTCGATTATTTCGGTAAGGATATTAGTAAGTGACTTAGAATTAGTTGATTATGACCTCGTTGATTAATCGTGGTGGTTCTGATTAAGTGACTTTCGATGGAGGCCAATACCAGTCAAAGTGGGCAAGGGAAAGCTCCCATCCCAAAGTTCAAGAAGAGATCCGCTTCACAGTGACGAGATTGGCCACCGTGGTGTGGGCCAAAGCAGAGAAAATGTTAGGCAAAAGTCAGAGTTTCGCTTAGACGAGAAGCGCCGAGGATCGAGAGTCTAGAACTCCTAGTAATAAGGTGTGTAACTAACCCACTCGCTTCCGGGTTTTATGTGTTATATGTTTTACTAACAAGTGCAAGAATAAGTGTGCCATATATACCCCTAAAGGGTATAGCGATGACCAGGTTAGTATCGGATCTATTGCAGTGTGATTATTTGTTTATGAGTATGTTTATGGACATTAATAAGCATGTGCATGCATGATCACGATTATATTTTATGTGGCATGTGCATGGGTGGGATATGAAAAGAAGGTACGGGTGTACTTCGAGTACGTGGTTGATGTCACTTGTGCTACATCGTGGATTGGCGCCCGATCGAGGTCGCGTTGTGGATCTTTGCGATTTAGTTCGCGTGGTTACCTTGATTGATATGGGCTTTATGCCATATCGTGGCTTGATGGATTGCTGTGTGCTCCATCGTGGTTTGATGTTAGCTATACGCTACATCGTGGATGGCATTGGTTGCCTTTTTGGAGGAAAAGGAGAGGTGACTCGATAGTCCCCGTGTGTGGTAGGTCGGATAAGGGGTGTGTAGCGGATGGACCCTAGGTTGGGTTGGGAATCATGTTGCATTATTTTTTTGTAATAATATGGAAATGGGCCAAGCCCAATATGACATGTGGATAGGTATGTTTTGGGAACATACGTGAAATGGGCCAAGCCCAATGATATGTGGTTTATTGAGAAATGGGCCTAGCCCAAAGATTTGAGTATGATTTGAATGTGGCCAAGCCTGCATCGTGGCAATTGTTAAAATGAATATATATTACTTGTTGCATGTGATAATTGGGATATTATGTGGCTAGCATGTGGGTGGATTTCAAAGTGGTTAACTTACACATCGAATCCAGTATGACTCACCCAACTTTTTAATCATCGCAGTGAGTCGTGAGTAATGGACCTGGTTGGAGTGGATACAAGGTGGCCCATGTATGAGATTTTCACACGTAAGATGTTTTACTTTATTTAAGTATTTTATATCAGTATTTTGGAATTTTATTTGATGTAATAAGGGCCTCTTGGATTTAAAGTACTCTATTTATTAATGTTGAAGTTTACACTACACTTAGAAATATTTTCGCAAAAGATTCTTATTATAGCAACTTATAATAATGTTTTAATTCGGAAATTTTCAACAAGCTTATATTATGTATTAAATTTTAAATGGACATGATTTTCAGAGATAATAAATTTTCAAGTTTAATTCTAAAGTCAAAGATTTCCAACCGTCTTTCCCAGTGACATACCCAGATTCGGTCGTAGTGAATGGGCCGGGTTTGGGGGATGTTACATTTCTCATGATTTGTAAAAGTGATTAACTTATTTAGTTGATAACGTTGACATGTACTTAGATGTGCCAAAATGTGCCAAGAATAGCCACTTTTGAATGCCAAAATGTATGATTTTTTTATGCTTTAATGGATCAAGGTAAGTTTAGTAACTCCATTTGAACTTACTAAGCATTCTTAATACTTACCCTGGTTGTTTTTCCTTCCCTGTAGATTGTCACCTTGCAAAACTTGTCGAGTCAGATCAGCGGAGAAGCTCACACTATCAAAGGCGATAGAATTATGTTTTTTTGAATCCAGACATTGTGGCATGTTTATATAAGGTCTTTGGGATGCTAATGGTCTTTTTAAGTTAGATATTGTATGATAAAAGTGATAATGGCTGAATTTTGTTTGCTCACCATGGTATATATCTATATGTGCATGTTTTTGTAACATCCTTGACATCCCCCGAGATGTGAACAATGTCGATTCGAATTGGCACGTGTTCAAAGTTTTCAGAGTAGATAAAATATAATTATTAATATTAGCAGAAAAGGTAATTGGAGTATTATAAGAAATTAAAAAGACTTTTGAATTTAGGGAAATTAATTTAAGGAATGGACTAAATTGTGAAAGTGTGTGAAGTGTTGGGTTATAGTGTAAAAATTAGAAATATAAAATACTAGATTATATGAATGGGAAAAAGATTAAGGACTATAAGGGAAATTTGACCATGAGAGTACATTAGGATGTGGATGTGTTTGTAACGCAATGTGGACCACTTGTGTGGCATGATGATGATTAGATATATATTAATAAAATGACAAAATAGTAAAAAGAAGAAGAAGAAATACGAGTAGATATTTTTAGTGCATAGAAAGATGTAGAAAGAAAAAGAAGAAGAAAAGTATTATTCATCATCATCATCTTCAAGCTTCCCCTCCACGTCTCTCTCTCCATTTTCTTCAAGTTTTATTTTTCTCTCATTTTAGTTGTCCTCTATTTTTAACCTATCCCAAGCTTTAAACTCAAATTTCCACCATAGATTTTAGTAAAAACAACAATAGAAACTTCATGACATGATTAGTTTTTAGTGGAACTAGCAAGAATACATCTTGAAGAGAAAAGAAAAGTTAGGGATTAAGAAAGGTTAAGGTAAAGAAGATGAGGATTTTCTTAAGAAATTTCATATACATTTTATTTGATATGCATGAAAATGATGTGTGGATATTGTATTGATGTGTAAATGTTGTGTATGTGTATTATGTGAATAAAGATAAAGAGAAGAAAAGTGAAGATCAAATTGGGGATAAAGGACTAAATTATATATGGGATATATTTATATTTGAAAATGATGATATATTTTATGGAATTTATTTGAATGTAAAATTGTATTATTACTATGAATTGAAAAGCATATATGTAGTGAAACTGGTGAACCTAGGCTCTGATACCATCAAATGTAACACCCTAAACCTGGCCTAGACGTTATGGCCAGATCTGGAGAAGTTACCATGATTCACTTTGAAAATCTCAGAAACCAATTGTGCTTGTAGCAATAGCGTAAGCTTTTAATACAAAACAATTCCAATTTATTTTAAAGGAACATATCTTTCTTTCTCTGTAACAGTCCGGTTTAGACCCTAGTCGGAATAGTGGTTTCGGGACCACAAATCCAAGTCAGTAAAATATCTTAAAATTATTTTCTATGCCTTTGATATGTGATTAAGTATGTGTTAAAGTTCCGTAAGTTAATTTGTCCGTCTGTATGCTTAAATTGAGAAAAGGGTTAAATTGTATTAAATGCAATATTTGCATGCTATTTGTTAAAGCACCTATGTGTTGTGGCTTTTAAATTGTAACACCCTGGTTTAGGGGCTGTGCGTATTGGGTATAAATAAAGTGTTAGTAGGTTTTTGGGAGTGCTTGGGTGAGTTTTAGAGGTTTTAAGAATGCTTGGATGAAAGGGGAGACTTTGGAAAATTTTGGATTTTTAGTGGAAAAGGGAATCGGGCAAAGGAGGTCTTAAGAATAATTTTCTTTAATTTTTGGCACAAGGGAAGGCGGGGTAGAGTGGTCTCAGGCGCGCTTAAGAGCTTGGGGAGGACGCTGAGCGAGGGCCTGGGTTCGAGTCCAGCGCGCTACAAGGGGTTTTAATATTTTGGGTTCTCACAAGCATAAGGAGGGGAGGCCTTAAAAAGGAGTAGGGGCGTTTTGACGCAAACAAAGAACTTGTCCAAGTGGTTCCCCTGTGCGGCACTTAGGAGCCGGAGGTGCGCGGGCGCCTGGTTCGAGCGACTGGCAAGCTTTGCGTGTTTTATTTTTCTTATGCGATCAGGGGCTTGAGTAGGAAGGGTTTAAAGATTAAATGGTGTGGCTTTATGGCATAAAATCAAAGTGGCCGAGTGGCTCGGGCGTTGGGGGTAAGGCGGCAGCAGTTAAGGGAGCCTGGTTCGAATCTCATGACAAGCAATGGAGTATTTATTTTTATGATTGACTGGCAAGAGTTTCATTGAATTTAAACTCCCATCGACGAAGGGATCCTACATCTGAAAGACACAAAGAATGAAGGTGAAGAGCTAGCTATATAAGGAGCATCCTAGAGGAGAGTAAACACATCTTGGAGGGCGCTTTGGGCACAAGAGTGATCGGAGCGCTGGATTAGCCCCAGCAGTCCTATCGTGTGTAACTCTCTCACTCTAGTTGTAGAGCGGCAAATGCCGAAATGCCTGGCCACACGGCATTAGTAGTTACACGAGCGTGCGAGCGCACGTGTGGGGCTTCACGCGATAGTTGAGGCCATAAGTAGTATTCTTGTGGGTCAGGGCCGCCGGGCGCGATGGGCCGGGTGGCCCAATGGGCCCGTGGGCCTTATGAGTAAATTGTGCGATTGGTTAGTATATGCTGAACTAGACTAGGTGGAAGTTATATACGTGGCTAGATTCGTGTTAGGTGGGCCACACTAGCGCAGGGGGCCCTGATGGGCCGAAATCGGGTTTTAGGCTCAATCGTCCGGCAAACCTGGTGGTAGCCGAGTCGCTAGTGGCTTACATTAGGCCTTCGTAAAGGCCATTGCAGTGTGAATTTACGAAAATACCCTTAGTAGGTAAAATTACGATTTTACCCTTAAAGGTTGATTAGCATGATTATGTTGTTTAGTTTTGGCCGATTGTAGGGAAGGCTTGATCTCGCATATCTCTGGTTGTGGCTAGTGCTCTAAAAGTGTTAAGGAATGGGGGATCTAGTGCGTTAGATCTTGATCTACGGATTTGATAGTCGATTAGTAATCGTGTGTGTAAACTAACACACTTCTTGCTTTGTATATGTTTGATAAACTGATTGATTGGTAAAACCGAAATAGTATGGTTGAGTGATATGGTACCCTATGGGGTATGTGCACGGATTCAGGTAAGTCCGTTTCATTATGAGTACTGTTATTGATACATGATGTCATGATTTTGATATAAGTACTTTATTTGAATTGTTGGGTTGTAATAAAGGCCATTTTATGTTTTTGGTATTACTTTAACTATGGTTTATTTAAATTAAATTGCTACGTGAAAATGATTTATGGTTTGCAACCTATTTATTCAAATTGGATATTATAAACTAAAGTTTTAAAAATGAATGAGTTTAATAGCAAAGTTTTATTCCAAAGATATATTTTCCAAAATTCAGCAAACTACGATGTTTTATTTTAAATTAAGAAGATTTTCAACCGTCTTTTCCCAGTGACATAACCAGATTCGGTCGTAGTGAATGGGCCGGGTTTGGGGATGTTACATAAATGTTGTGGCCTTATGAGGAAATTAATCCATTATTTAGTTAGTGGTTAGTTAAATGACAAAAAAACCTTATTATATATATGTTTTATTTGTTAAATGGAAGGTTAATTTAGTAAAAGAATAAATAAAGTATATCATATTAAACAAAACCAATTGAAAACCATGTTCATCTTTTGTTCTTATGACCGAAAATAAGAAAAAAGAAAACAAGGGTTTGAGCTTTGCACATTCGGCTACTTACAAGTCAAATTCAAGATAAAGAATCGAAGAAAACAGGTTTAGATCGGGGAAAGTCGAAAATCATTGAATAGCCGTACGTTTCCGTTAAATCAAACTCAAGGTAAGTCGATATACAAATAAATGTATTTGCATTGAATTATTTGAGTATATATGATATTTGAATTACTATGATTATCTATTGAGATGGAATGTATGTGAAATTCGAGTTGGCTAATAAGTCGACCAGCTGTTAAAGTCCGAGAAGTCTTGTGTGAACCTAGGAATAGATAGGAACTACGTATGTCATGACATAGGTGTCCAATATGTGATATCATATAAGACCATGTCTCGGACGTTGGCATTGATTTGATATTTCGTGTAAGACCACATTTGGGACGTTGGCATTGATATGAGATTTACGTGTAAGACCATGTCTGGGACATTGGCATCGTATTTGATTCGTGTAAGACCCTATCTGGGACAGTGGCATTGATATCTGAGTACATGTAAGACCTCGTCTGGGACGTTGGCAATGTACGACTATTCTGAGCACTCTGAGCATCCTATTTAGTTCCGAACGGTTCAACGGGCAAGTCTGTGATGTGAATGACTAAGTGAACTGTATAATGATTCAGGTACGTTGAAAGGTACACTATGTAAGTGTATGAAAGGTAAGTATACATATATGAACTTACTAAAATGAATGTGTATATGGATTTAATGAGATAATATGTGATTTATAAGCTTGAATAAGCTATGTACAAAAATGATGTTTGAATTGAGGAATGTGGTAAGATATGGCTAAGCATATGAGCCAATGAATATGTGATGAATTTGTTACGAGAACTATAAATGTCAATGTATCAATATGGTTATGTGCATTTTATGCTAAGTTTATTTGTATATGGCTTACTAAGCTTTTGGAAAGCTTACTTTGTGTGTGTATTTACTCTGTTACAGATCGTCAAAGCTACTGAAGGCTCGGGGACCGTCGAGGATTATCATCACACTACCCAAACTTATTTTGGTACCTTTTGGAAAATGTATATATAGCTAAATATGGCATGTATAGGCTAGTTATTTTTGGTACATGTTTGAGAAGTGTAAATAGCCATGTGATTTGACTAGATAAATGTTGGTAATATGCATGAGTGAATATGATATATGATGAATGATTTGGTATGGCTTGATAGCAAATGAAATGGTCAAGGCTATGGTAAGCATATGAATGCATTATGAGTATGTATGTTTGATCAATGAAATGGTAATATGAAAGGTAAAGTGTGGATGTATTATGCTTGGATATATAAGTGGTTTGGTTGTGCAAATTGGTATGATTAGAAATGAGATTGATATGAAAATTGTTGATTATTTGGTATGTCTTTGGTTGTCCATTGTACATGAAATGAATTCGTATATTTCTTGTAGGGTTGACCCTAGTGTGGGTGGCATTTTGGCCTTGCAAATGGCCTGTTTTGCATACACGGCTGTGGTACACGGGCATCCCTGGTGGCCGTGTGAATAAGACAGTAGCTAGCCTAATTTTACACGGCCATGGCACACGGGCGTGTCCGTGGTCGTGTGGATAAGTCAAGATACATCCTCTGTTTTGACACGGCCAGACACATGGGTGTGTCTAGTAGTCGTGAGGCAGGCACACGGCCTGCCCACACTGGCGGCAGTGACTTCAGAATTTAGAAAAGTTTTTAAATTTTTGAGAAATTCCATATATATTCTGGTTTAGTCCCACCCTATTCTAAAGCATAATTAAGGTCTCATTGACCTATAAAAGGGACACTTTGATTATAAGTGATGACTTGTATTATGAAACGTCTGTAAAAGTTTTCGATCTGTCCGGTAATGCCTTTAACCCTAATCCTAGCGATAGATACTGTTAGTGTTACATTCTCGCTTTGTTAATTCTCGCCTATTTCATTTAATTTTATAAAACACTTTTGTTTGTAGTGGTACTCTTAGCTAGATTCAGTTTGGATATCGTAGTTTGAATTTTGAAAATCCAATGTTTTGTTGATAGCATAGTTAAAATTTTAAAACAAGTAAACAATTTAAAACAAAAATTTAAAGTTCAAAACAAAACAGTCTTGAATGTCCGAAATAGATCAACAATACCAAAATAGTATAAACCAAGTTTTTAATAACACAATTAAAGTCATTAATCGAGCTCGCCGTCGATGTAACCCGCCCTAGGTCCGGGGTTACCTGAAAGTAAATAGACAGAGGTGAGCTTTCGAGCTCAGTGTGTAACTTATAAAAATAAAAACCATAGGTATAATTTTAAACATGCTTTCAGATATCATTTAGACATATTTTATAAATAGAACAAAAACAGTACACATTAGATACAGATTAACAATCCTACCCCCATCTGCTATATATCATCTCTGACCATCCCTACACACCAATCAGTGTCGGTATGACACTTTTCAGAACATTCGCAGCTTAACTGTCGAATCAAAAGGTGATATACCGCCAAATACAGATATACGTGGCTGAGGCACCAAATTAGGCAGATAAATTAAACTCCCATCACTTCCTCCAAACACATATCTCCCATCCCAATGCACATGCAGAACTAACATATATTAGAAATGTTTATGACATACATGCTTTTTATAACTGATTTAGATCATGCTTAGCAAATAACAGAGCATACTTAGCTTACAACAGATCATACTTAGCATCTAACATATTAATCATTCGTACATAAATCGTATTTAACACTAACAGAACATCAAAACTCATGATTGGTAGCCCAATTTGTATCATATGGACCCTACAAAATGTTGGGAAATGTGCCCATATTGTAGTAAACATGGAACTGTTTTCTATTTATTTGAACGATGAATAAATAAATAAAGTTAATTTCACATTTCACTATTATCTCTTTTGTATTTATGTCTTTTATATTTTGCATGCATAGCGAAATTGTGACAAATAAATATTAGTTCATTTATTGTCTAAAGTTCAAACTGAAGATACGTGGCATTGTAAGAAAGTTTACATTGCGAGAAAGACAACTTACTTCAATAGATAATCTAAATGAGCCGTAATCTCGTAAAAGAATCAAAGTGAGCATTTGATTCAAATACTGAGAAGGATTATTATGTTGTCTACAATTCTAATTAGGGAGATGGCTAGTCTTGGCTATTGGAGTAGTTGACTTCACGAGTAGAGACATAGATGTATTCATTGGTAGAATGATACATTGACTAGACCTAAGATGAATTAATTTTGAATGCGCTTTGTGAATTAATTCACTTGTGATGTTCATGGTGTGATTTACCTAAATCCTAAGATAATCACTAACCATGCATATGCAACTCATGTACTTTGATATAAGTGGAGGCTTATGCTCTAAAGATGATTGAGCCCATAGCCGGTATATTGGGTACATGACTTGTGTATGGCATGGCTTTACTAGAAACAGTGGAATTCATAGCGCAATTAAAGAGTTAATGATATCCTCTCATTAGCATTGTGTGGATTAATAAATATGGAACTTGGCCAGGGGTTGTTAGTTCTCGAACAAGCAATTTATCATTTACATTTGTTGACAGTGATCATATTAATAATTAAGAAGACACAATGATGACAATGAGATAAAATAGGATTGTATTGAGTGAACGGATTTAACTTAAAGGAATCAAGGATATCATATGAGGGTAACACACATACGACCTTGTCCTGAATGAATTGTATTGATTGAATGTGTAACACCCCAAACCCGGCCTAGACGTTATGGCCAAATCTTGGCGATGTCACATGGTAGTGTTTTGGAAATAAACGAGTTGTCGTAAAAACCTCTTTAAAACTGTTTGCGTATTTGAGAGTATTTTGTTAAAACATTTGATTCGTTTTGAAAACTCGATTAACCCTATTACTATCAGTTGTAAATAAAAATAATAGAAATCCCAAATTAAATGAGAAAATCCAAAAAGCCCATTATTATAGTAAAATACCCCAAAATAAAATCAAAATTATAATTAAGTACTAAAATAGAACAAAATGGGTCATGTGGCCACCACGAGTCCTCTCACGCACCGACCGCTCCTGTGGTTTGGGGATTACCTGCATGGGCTAAAAATGTAAAGGTGAGTTTACAAAACTCAAAGGTGTAATCCCAAATAGCAAAAACAGATAGATTGTATACCAATTACCCAGGCCTAAGCCTTATTTAGAATCGCGGATGATTTCGGGCTTGGGCTTTAGCCCATCTTAATACAGAGGCAGTCATGCATTTGGGCCTTGGCCCATTACAGTATCGGTAATCATTACAGTATCACAATATGCAGTATACAAGTCCTACCTAGCCAGCCTCTACACTCCATCTCCATCCAACCCTAAACTCCAAGTGGGGATATAATCAACCCACCCATCCCTACACTCCAAGTAGTATCTGCCATGCACTAGTCAAGAATTTGCAAACCGAGCCGCCAAGAAGTTAGGCTCAAGCCTTCAAGACACTTCCTCCGACCCATATAAACCCATCCCCATGCAATGCATCATACAATCATGTCATGCCAAATCATGGTACCATATATGTATTCAAAGATGCTTTTAACAAAGATGCTCACAATACAACTGCACATGTATTTATATAAAGTACATGGATATAATAATATTCACCAATTAGGATCTAGGTAATCTTATCGACTTACAAGAGGTCCACAACACTGGCTCACCTGCGAATCTGCAACCTTAGCAGTCAAAATAATGAAAATTGGCCCACAAGCCCATGTAATTTGCCCATGTGGGCCCACACGCTCGTGTGGCCCACAAGGCCCAAAATGGCCTTAGCCGTGTGGATCACACGACTTGGCCCAAATAATCCCACACGCTCGTGTGGTTCACTCGTGTGGTGTGGGGCCCACACGGCCCAAATCGGCCCGGCCCATGATTCGTACATGGCTGCCTCGTCGATCACGCCCGTGTCCGATAACACAGCCTACCGCACGGGTGGCCACATGCTCGTGTGGTGTCGACAGTCTCGCTTTTCAGCTTTTTGCCGATATCCGTTTGTAGAGTTGTGTTTACATACCTGGTTTCGATTCTTTGCAAAAGCACTCCTGAGCACCCAAGGCCTATCAATTGACCAGTATAACACTTTATTATACACCTCAATCAATAACCAATTAACTAAAATCGAAAGACATAATTCTAACACCTTAACCGAACTCTTACCTTATGAACACCGGATGTTTCCCTCTACAATTCTAAGACCAAAGACAAATTTCTTCGCCTCCACTTTCACCACCATCACAATTAACAAAGATTCCCCAATTACCAACTTAAAAGTCGAATATTAAAAAACACTTATTAATCGTAAAACAACGATTTAATCAAGACCCCAATACCGTGGGCGGTTCAATAAGCATGATCCACTTACCAACGACAACTCTATCCTTAACGCTCTAACCTCAGCAACAGCACAAACCGATCACTGCCTTTCGCCTACCATAAGTAACAAAAATATCCTTAGTCACCAACCAAGAATCAATTAACATACGGCGAAAACACTACTTACCAAACGCACAAAAGCAAAACAGAGAAGACAAGTTGCAGCACGTAAAAGAGTTTAGAGAAAGAATGGATTAATTGAGAAGCCAAAGCAGTAGAAGAAGAAAGTTTTTCAGCAAGCAATCGGCAAAAAATAAAAGGAGAAGAAGAGAAAAGTCAGAAGAGCAAGTCGGCAGCAGTGAAGCAGGAAAAAGAATGACAGAGAAAATGGATGCAAAATGCCAAAAGGGGTAGAAAGGCCAAAATTTGAGAAAGTAAAAAAAATCGAAATTTTGAGAAGAAGAGATCAAGTTCAGCACAACTTTGATCACTTCCCTTAATCCTCTCCTCAAAATCCTCACTACCAACCCACCACAAACTCCTCAACAGCCTAATTCCACTCTCCTACAAACACTACAGTATTTCGGTTAAACCAAAATACTTACACGGCACAGGCAAAAAAAATAATCCCTCACTCGCACGAAGACTAGAAATCCAAACCTCCAACTTATTCACACTCCACTTAACCACCAGACTAGCAAGCCCATTTTGACATATTTTTACACACTTTTCCTTATAAGCTTACTGGTCAAAGATAGGGGTTTATTCATTTAAAAACAAAAATTTGCCCAAGCTAAGGCTTGAACTTGAGACCTCTCAGACACTTCCTAGAACACTTAACCACTAAAGCAGATAATTTTTTATGACACAATCATACGAAAATAAATATCTAAGGTATTTTTTTGGGCGTTATAACTCTACCCCCTAAAAGAAAATTTCGGCCTCGAAACTTTACCTGATCAGAACAGATGAGGATACTGCTATCGCATCGTATCCTCAGGCTCCCACTTGGCCTCTTCAGAGCTATGATTACGCCAAAGAACCTTAACCAGTGGGAGGGATTTTCTTCTTAGAACCTTTACATCGCGATCCAATATCTAGACTGGCTCCTCCTCAAAGGTCAGATCTAGCCTAACCTCGATCTCCTCAACAGGAACAATATGCATGGGATCGTAATCTAGAGCGCCAACATAGAAACATGGAACACGCCGTGAATTCGCCTCCAACTCGGGGGTAGTTCCAACCGATATTCTACCGCCCCATCGCTTTAGAATGTGATAAGGCCCAATAAATCTAGGGCTCACTTACCCTTACGACCAAACCTCAAGATTTCTTCCATGGTGAGACCTTGAGAAAACGGAGTCCCCACCGAATACTCTATCTCTCAAAGCTTTAGGTATGCATAGGACTTTTTCTCGCCGATGCCGCTTTCAAAGTGCCTCAATCAATCTAACTTTGTCCTTGGTATCGTAAACTAGTTCAAGGCCCAAAGACACATCGCCGCCCAACTCACCATCACGAAGGTGTACGACACCTACGCACTTATATAGTGCCTCGAACGGTGCCATCCGAATGCTAGATCGATAGTCATTGTTATAAAGCAAACTCGCTAGCGTGTAATCCTCCCAACCGCCTCTAAGTCAATCACACAACTTCAACATATCCTCCAAAAGATTCGAATCACCTCTCTCGATCGACCGTTAGTCCGAGGATAGAATACGCATCAAGTCTAATCTTGTACCCGCAGCTCCATGTAGCTTTTTCCGTAATCGAGACGTGAAACGAGGATCCCTATCGATATTATCAAACCGCACTCCCATCCGGGCCTCACTATTTTATACACATACGCTTTAGCCAGCCACCGCAGAGAGTAGTACGATTTTAATTTGTATGAAATGGGCGCACTTGGTCAATCAATCCACGGCGACCCATACCGAATCCTTCTTAGTAGGTGTGAAGGGGTAACCTAATAACAAAGTCCATAGTCACTGCCTCCCACTTCCAAAGTGGAATCTTAATCGGCTCAAGCAACCTCGAAGGTAATCGATGCTCACCCTTTAACTCTGTGGCATGTCAAACACTTGGCCACAAATTCAAGAACCTCTCATTTAAGACCGCCACTAGTATAACTCATAAAGGTCTCGCATATCTTGTTTCGCCAGAAACCGCCTCAATTTAGTATCTTTCTAAGTGACACGATTCTCCTACGTAAACAGAGCACCCCTTCGTTATTCAAATAAAATCTCCTATTCCCACTCTTAACTGGCCAAAAGCGAAGACCCAAAGACTCGCCCTCCATCTCGCTACTCTTAATTTGATCTATCCATGTCTGGCTTAACTTGAAGTTTGGCCAACAGACTACCATCATCAAATAAACCGAGACGAGCAAACATCGCCTCGGATCGCCACATACGACTCTACGGCCGCTGCATCGGCCACCACATTGGCCTTGCGCAGTCGTGATTCAATCGCATAATCATAGTCCTTAAGTAGCTCAATCCGCCTATGCCGCCTAAGATTTAGCTCCTTCTCGAGTGAGGAGGTACTTGAGACTCTTGTGATCGTGAGTAAATGATACACTTTTCATCGCATGTAATGCCTCTAGATTTTCAAAGCAAATACCACCGCGCTAACTCCAAGTCATGCGTCGGATAATTTGCCTCATGAGTCTTAAGCTGACGAGACGCATACGCTACCACCTTACCCTCTTGCATCAACACACATCCTAAGCCGACATGTGATGCATCGTAAACAAGAAACTCTTTTCTAGACTGGTCAGACAAGACAGGGGCTCAACTAATACGCTTTTGAGCTTATCAAAGCTCTCTTGCTGCGCGTCAGTCCAGTTAAACGACACACCCTTACATTGCAGCTTAGTAAAGGGTGTGGCAATCGCTGAAAACCCCTCTACAAAACGCCGATAATATCCCTCCACCCAGAAAAACTACTTGATCTCAAGCATGTACTTTAGGTCGCTCCAATCCAAGACAAAATCAATCTTTCGAGGATCGACTCTAATCCCCTCAACAAAACCACATGTCCTAAACGCTACTTCACGTAACTAACTCACATTTACCAACTTGGCGCATAGCTTGTTTCTCTCGCAAAGTCTACAGAACCACTCTGAGGTGTTCATCATGCTCACCCTCATTCTTTGAATACACCAGTATGTCATCAATAAATACCATTACGAACTAATCCGTATAAGGCCGAACACTCTGGCTCATTAGATCCATGAAAGCCGCCGGTGCATTCGCACCCAAATGGCATCACTAGTAACTCGTAATGGCCATAGAGAGTCCTAAATGTCGTCTTATGCACGTTAGCCTCTTTAACTCTCAACCGGTGATACCGATCGTGAGATTAATCTTAGAGAAAATCGGCCCCTCAAACCGGGTCGAGCAGATCATCTATCCTCCGTAGGGGGTACTTATTCTTGATAGTCACTTTGTTCGGCTAATCTGTAGTCAATACACACACGCATGGATCTATCCTTCTTTTCACAACAAAATCGCTCCCTACTGAGACACACTAGGGCGTATGAACCCACGATCCAAAAGAGCTCTGAATCTGGGCCTTAAGATCCACAAGCTCTTTCTTGCCGCTTCTATAAGGGGCAATGGACACCGGCCGTCACTCAAGAAGGAGCTCAATCCCAAACTCTACTTCACAATTCGCAGAGGTAACCCAGCAAATCTCCTCAGAAAATGTCCAAAAGTCCTTAACCGCCCTTATATCCTTAATCGGAGAATCTCCAGACCAAACACCGATGTAGGCCGATACACCTCACATCCCTTACGAACCAACTTTTTCAGCTCCTCAATGCGTAAATCATATTCGATAAGTAGTTCTAACGCTCCCAATTATGACTACCTCATTGCCCCCTCGCCTAGTACAACCCTTTGTGGCACAATCTAAGCTCACTCGGTGTTTAACTAACCACCATTCCCAGATTAGATCAAATTTTCCATAAGGCGCTTCCATCAGATCACCTAAAAAGATAGATCCTTGAACCTCTAGAGGAACATCTCTAAAAAATTTTGTTAACCCTTATTGACTCGTCCCAACAGACTCAAAGATGCTGGACCTCACTCAGAGTGGTCTCAACCAAGATACCCAAGTTTTCGCTATGGTACAAGCTATATAAGAATGAGTGGATCCTATATCTATCACAGCAAAGATAAGGTACATTATAAATAAAAATGTACCCGTAATGACGCTCGAGTATCTCTATCCTCTCTACAACGAGCAAAGATAGACTAGAGCCTACGCTTCGCTTCAATATAACCAAAGACTCCGTCTAAGTGTCTCCTCGACCACGGCCTGCACCATTCCCACCTCCGCCCGACCACGGCCTCTCTGGCACCGAACTACCCTACGCTGGTGGTGTAGTACCAGCCGTAAGCTTGCATCCGATCGCACTCCGCAGACAATCCCTACACTGCTCTAATGAACCGCACCTCAAACAAGCCCCGCTTCTTTTCCAAGACTCGCCCGATGGCGCCTACCACAATCGCAAGACACGGCGGTCTGCCTCAGTAGCAGCGAATAGAGCCCCACCTCCGATCGACCATCCATTCGGCCTTTTCTTAGGCTCTAAACGGAACTCAAGGCTCCATTCTCTCTTACTCCTACCTCTCTCTCGTCAAGGCCAACCAAGGCTTCACTTCTCAACATCTTCACCTTATCAACCAAGTCAGAAAATCTCGCTCTCTCGTGGAGCTATCAAAACCCTTAGATTATCCCCGAGGCCATCCTCGGCAAACACATCGCCATACTCGGGCCGCCACTATTCCTCGCGCAGAGCGGCTCACCATGCAAATTCGCCTCAGACTCAACCACCGATCTATCCCCTAAGTCGATTCAGAACTCCTCTTACGGCATCCATAATCTGCACCTACATACTTCCTGGAAAGCGCCTTAAAGAGCTCCCAAGTCACTGATCGGGCCGAGTGCCCTCCTTAACCGTAAGCCACCACCGTAAGCTCATCATCTCTCAGCGACATCGCACTTTTAGTTTCTCGCCGGGTACACCCAAATCGTCCATGATCCTTTCTCTGTGGCCTCGATAAAGTACTCACTACATTAGGGGCAACCTCCAAAGAATACCCCTAAAGATCTCGGCCCATTGGACCGCATTCGCTTTCAGAATCGACCTCACCTCAAATTTCTAGTATTGGACCCAACGACCCTCTCTAGAATCCTTAACATGGCTTGGGACAAGGCGTCCCCCCCACCACTGATCATGAGACCCATCTCTACCATTGGTGAAGTCAAGGCCTCACTTGTATCCAAATTAGGCAAGTTGCCGTAAGATGAAAATCCAAATGAGCACCTTTACGACCTCTACCACACCTCTTGTACCCTCGTCCGCGAGTAATTCTTGTGCTCATTGTCAATTCGTGTTAATCAGATTTATAGTTTTATGCATCAGCTTATTAGCCTCCATTGTTTATTAACGAATATTTTATGAAAATGAAGATCGTAAGTGTAAAGTTTATTTCAGATATCGCAGTTGTTAATCAATGCCTATCGGTTTTTCTACAATGACGTGATACACTAACTTGAGTTTTTTCAAGATACCATATCTATAGTAGTTTCGGTACATACTGTCTATAGCATTTTTAGTTTTTAAACAGATAACAGTTAAGAGGACTTACAGGATCTACACGAGACTCTGTACCATACATTTAGTGAAAACATTTCACGTCATTTAGATATCAGTTATTAGAGAATTAAATCTTAAAAACCCAAATCCACAAATGATTTTTGCAACCTGGCTCTGATACCACTAAATGTTGTCCCCAACCCGGCCTAGACGTTATGGCCGAATCTTGGCGATGTCACATGGTAGTGTTTTGGAAATAAATGAGTTGTCGTAAAAACATCATTCTAAATTAGCCTCATTACAAAATCTTATGTTAATTCTAGGATGCGTTGTTCATTTTCAAAATGCAGTTCATTATCACAAAAGTATTCTCTTTCAAAACGATATTAATTTTTAAAAGGTCACTTATCGCGGAAGCTTTTTTAAAACTGTTTGTGTATTTGAGAGTATTTTGTTAAAACATTTGATTCGTTTTGAAAACTCGATTAACCCTACTCTTATCGGTTGCAAATCAAAATAATAGAAATCCCAAATTAGACGTGGAAATCCAAAAAGCCCATTATTACAAAAGAAAATACCCCAAAATAAAATCAAAATTATAATTAAGTACTAAAATAAACGAAATGGGTCATGTGGCCATCATTGAGTCCTCCGCCGCACCGACCGCTCATGTTTGGAGATTACCTGCATAGCTTAAAATAGAAGGGTGAGTTTATGAAAACTCAAAGTGTGTAATCCCAAATAGCACAAACATGATGCATGTAAGGCATTACACCCGCCAAGCCCTATTCGTAATCAAGGATAAAGATTAATTTGGGCTTTAGCCCATCTCAAGACAAAGGCAGCTATGCATTTGGGCCTTGGCCCATTACAGATCAAAAGAATCGCATAAAGATCACAATATGCAATATACATGTCCTACCCAAACAAATCTCTACACTCTATCTCCATCCAACCTTACACTCCATGTGGGGATATAATCAACCCATCCATCCCTTACACTCCAAGTAGTACCTGCTATGCACTAGTTAGTAATTTACAAACCGAAATGCCAAGTAGTTAGGCTCAAGCCTTTCAAGACACTTCCTCCGATCCATATAAACCCATCCCCATGCAATGCATCATACAATCATGTCATGCCAAATCATGATATCATATATGTATTCAAAGATATGCTTTAATAAAGATGCTTACAATACAATGATATGTATTTATATAAAGTACATGGATATAATAAATTATTCAATCAATTAGGATCTAGGTGATCTTACTGACCCTACAAAAGAGGTCCACAACAACTCTAGCACTCTGCAACCTTAGCTGTCAAAACAATAAAAATGGGCCCACAAGCCCATATAATTTGCCCATGTGGGCCCACACACCTGCAGTGGCACACAAGGCCCAAAATGGCCTTAGCTGTGGTGGGATCACACGGCTCGGCCAAAATAATCCCACACGCACGCGTGGTTCACCCGCGGTGGTGTGGGGCCCACATGGCCCTACTTATGAATCACACATGGCCTCGCTTCGCCGATCACGCCTGAACCGATAACACGCTCATCAGACGGGCGGCCACACGCCGTGTGGTGTCGATAGTCTCACTTTTCGCCTTTTCACCGATTTCCGCTTGCAGAGTTGTGTTTACACACCCGTTCTCGATTATTTGCAAAAGCACTCCCCGAAAGCACTCCAAGGCCTATCAATTGACCAAAGATAACACTTTATTATACACCCAATCAATAACCAATTAACTAAAATCGAAAGACATAATTCTAACACCTTAACCAAACTATTACCTTACAAACACCTGATGTTTCCTCTTACAATTTGGCACCAAAGACAACCCTTCGCCTCCGCACTTTCGACTGTCATCACAATTAACAAAGATTCCCCAATTACCAACTTAAAAGCCGAATATTAAAACACACTTATTAATCGTAAAACAACGATTTAATCAAGACCCCAATACCGTGGGTAGTTCAATAAGCATGATCCACTTACCAACGACAACTCTGTCCTTAACGCTTCAACCTCAAAGAAGAGCATAAATCGACACCGCTTTTCGCCACCATAAGTAACAACAATCTTCTTAGTCACCAACCAAGAATCAATTAACACACGGTGAAAAAACTACTTACCAAAAGCACAAAAGCAAAACAGAGAAGACAAGTTGCGTCACGTAAAAGAGTTTAGAGAAAGAATGGATTAATTGAGAAGCCAAAGCAGTAGAAGAAGGAAGTTTTTAGCAAGCAATTGGTAGCAAATAAAATGAGAAGAAGAGAAAAGCCGTAAGAGAAAGTCACAAAGAAGTGAAGCAGAAAAAGAACTACAGAGAAATGGATGCAAAATGCCAAAAGGGGTAGAAAGGCCAAATTTGAGAAAGTAAAAATTGAAATTTTGAGAAGAAGAGATTAGGTTCTATGCACAACTTTGATCACTTCCTTAATCCTCTCTCCTCAAAATCCTCACTATCAACCCACCACAAACTCCTCAACAAACTTAATTCCACTCTCTTACAACACTATAGTATTTCGGTTAAACCAAAATACATACACTGGCACAAGCAACAAAAATAATCCTCGCCGCACTCAAGACTAGAACCTGCACTCCAACTTATTTACACTCCACTTAACCACTAGACCAAAGCAGCCCATTCGACATGTTTTTACACACTTTTCCTTATAAGCTTACCGGTCAAAGATAGGGCTTATTCATTTAAAAAAATTTGCCCAAGCTAAGGCTTGAACTTGGGACCTCTGCATACACTTCCTAACACTTAACAACTAAAGTAGATAATTATTAATGACACAAACATACAAAAATAAATATCTAAGGGATTTTTTTGGGGTGTTACAGTAATGAATTACTTTCTATAAAAGTATATGATAAGAAGTTTTCAATTATGGTACTTCTGTGAACTCGACTCCATGATTAAGTAATTGCGAATTATCAAAACGATGCTTCCGACATAATTGCAAACACTTGAGCCTAATTGTATATGTCCAATTGGTCCCTCCGTTAGCTCAACAAAAGCTCGATTGGATCGCATTTGAATCAAAAGAAAATTCTACAACTTTGGGAATAATTTAATTGAGTCGATTTATTCGATATGGAATTAAATTAGGTGGTCATGAGAATTGTTCAACTAGAGAATTTAATTAAATAATTTTCTTGAAAAATTAATTTGGAAAATCTAAGTAGTTTTAAGAAAAAATTAATTTTGATCAAGTAAAATTAAATTAATCAAATCAATTAAAATTAATATGATATTTTTTGAGTTAATTTTCGTTAGACAATTGGCCAATGGGTAATTGAACTTGAAAATTGAACTCCGAGATTGTAAATCGGCCTCGGGAGCCCAAAACCGGTGACCAAGACCCAAAAATCGGTCGAGCCGACCTGCGGTGTGAAATCGAAATGATAATTAATCGGTGGTTAGATCAATCGATCGGGTCGCCATAGGCCTGCATCAAAACCTGGCAGTTAATAAAACCTCGCTTGGGGTGCCATAAGTGTGTCACACCCGCATCATCTGACATGGCTAAGTGCTTTGGTCGCGATGGCGGCGCCTCAGCTGGCCGACGATAGTTGGTCATCTAAGTGGTTGAGCAATGGAAGAGTTAGACTCTTACCGGGACTCTACCAGAGAATTTGATTTCGGGATTAATATTCCAAAATAATATTATTTTAATAGTTTAATATTAAATTAAATTTAGTGCTTATCTTAATAGTATTTTAGTAATTTAATATTGAAGTGATTATCTTAATATTAAATTTAATTTAATATTTATCTTGTAGATAAAATTCTATTATTTTAATCGTATTTAATATTAAATTTAATCTAATATTTATTTATCTTGATAAATATTATATTAATTTAATATTAAAGTGATTAAGTTTAATTATAGTTGAACTCTAAGCTCTCCCCATGTAACAATTCTCAAACCCTACTAGACGTTATGGTCAATCTAGCGATGTCACATGGAATGGGATTTGAAAGCTAATTTATCAAGTTAAAACCGCTTTCTCGCTATTATCTTCTATTAATCTCTCGTTAATTTCAAATTCATCTCGTAATTTGGTTCATTTAAAATCAAGTTCTCAGAGGGAAGCGCGAAACCGCAGATATTTAAAGAAAACTGTCATCACTTAGAGAAACGATGTTTTAACTAAACCGAAGCTATGAGTTTTGTAGTTTAAAAGTTCATGAAAATGGGGGCTTAAAATCCAAAACAAAAGCAACTACCCAAAAGTCCCAAATTACATCAAAAATACCCCAGTAAAGCAAATAGGAAATAAAACCATAAATGAAATTAAAACCGCTTCACTCGACATGTGGTCACCATTGAGTCCTCCATTGCATCGATCCGCTCTAAGTCCTGGGATTACTGCATGTATAAACAGAAGGGGTGAGTTTACGTAAACTCAGTGTGTAATCCCCCATAGAAAACATGCATACAACAGACAACAAGATTTCACCAATGCACCTGGGGTTTAAGCCCATTACAGCACTCCGATACAAAGATGCATACAAAGAATGCAAATCGTGATTCTACCCACCACCTCTACACACCATCTCCGACTCATCCCTACACACCATGTGGGGTTTAAAACACCCACCTGGCCCTACACACCAAGTCGCACCTCAATGCTGCACATATCAAGAATATTGCACTGAAAGTCGCTTAAAAATAGGCATGAAAGCCTTCAAAGACACTTCCTCCATTAATCAATCATCCCACCCCAATGCATGCAATCAAACATGCTCAATGCAAACATATTGCATTACATGCTTACATTGTAAAATCCAGCTATTAGTCATACATACTGATGACAAGAATCATGCATAAATTGATTATGCTTAATACATATATTATACATCTGTGTCACACGATTTAGGTCTAAGTAGCGCTTTACATCGAATTTCTACAAAAGAGGTTCACAATCATCTTGGGCGCACCTGCAACCTCTAGAAAACATTTTAGCTAAATGGGCTCACACGCCAGCATTGGCCTTGCTCGTGGTGGATCACACACCGCCTGTATATTACACGCCCGGTGGTGTGTTCGTAGGGCCCACACGCCCAGCTCAATAGGCTGTGTGGCCCACACGGCCACACCCCGACCATCACACGGGCCGTGTTCCGCGACGGCTTGGCTTGCCGATCACACGGCCTACCACATGGGCGGTACCACATGCCCGTGGCGCCGATGGGGCCATTTTGATTTTGGTCGAATCTCGCTTTCTCGCTGGTACACACTTGGTACGCTTTTTGACGCAAAAGAACTCCCCGGATCACTGTAATCCCAAAATTGACCAATCAAAGCCCGAATTAATCTCTTTATAATGACATTGAACCGAACCATCTCGAAAAGTCAAGCCTTTGATTTACCAAAAACTTTACCTTAGAATGACAACGACGCTTATTTAGAAATTTAGGTTCCATTGAAAACCTCCAACCTCTTAAACCTCTCCTAAACATCAAACAAATTCCGCATTAAACCAACATTCATTAACCAATGCAGTAAAACACACTCACCAATCTTACTCGACATCGCACAAAAATGCCTTTAACAACGAGGCATGGAATATTGAATCAAAAGAAAGAAACCAAAGAACGGAAGGGAGGAAAAGAAGCAGAAAAGAATAATAAAGCAGGAAACAAAAATTAACGCCATGAGATTTGGGGAGAGAGAACGAAATTTGCTTTGAGATATCCCGATAACTCCCACTACTTCACATCCTAACCACCCACTCTCGCCTTCCAATACAAGCGTTTTAACTCTTTCAACCAAACGAGCAAAAATAAATACCTCGCCTCGCAAGCAGGATTCGAACACAAGACCTTCAACAAGCTACCACTCAACTTAACCACTGCACTGGGGAGGGGGCCCATTCCGATATAAGATTACAGAAACTAATTATAAGACTACTAAACAAAGATAGGCTTAATCTCCAAAATAACAAAAATTGCTAACATGGGACTTGAACCCAAGACCTCTCATACACACCTGCAACACTTAACCATCAAGGTATACATACGCTGTGTCACAAATATTTACAGATGCAAAAATAAATATTTTGGGGCGTTACACCTATATAAAGAGAGTCTTGGGTCATTATTTTCACACATTTGAATTCAAGAGAAAATTGTGTAGAGAGAAAATTTGTTTAAGAGACTATTTCAAAAATTTCTAGAGATATTTTTTGATTTACAACTTGACCCAAAAGTTTAGAAAATTTGCAAAATTACCCCACTGCAATTTTTTGTGAAAAATTTCTTATTCAAGCGAGTCCACACTCTGTGAGACATGAGCTTGAGGATAGCGGAGAAGACTACTCGATCGGCGCCATCCTAGACGAATCCGAAAGGTACAATTTTGATTAATTGTTTATTACTTTAGATATCACAACCAAGATCTAATTTTGGAAAAAATTAAAACTCGTTTTTCCCTAAATTTATTTTCTCACAGGCTTTCCAAACTCGTTTTTCCAACACAAAAGACCTATATTCGACTTGTATGATGAATATGGTGCTAAGGAAAATTTTCAAAATTTGGGCCACACGGCTCACTTGGCCACTCCCGTGTGGCTCACACGGCCCGACACGTGGTCTCACACACGCCCGCAGGGTCCATAAGGCCCAATTGGCTCACACGATCCGGCACACGACCGCAGGGCGCCGATGGGCCCCCAATTTTGACTTTCAACCGCTTATCGATTTCTCAAGTTTTCGCCATACACTGGATAGTTTCATACGAAATCGATCTTGAGATTTTCGTAACCTAGCGGCCAAATTTTAGTAACGAATTACTAACCCAACTAACGCTTTCATAAAAATACAACATACGTAATACTAAACCTAAAAACAACCCCTTTTTAGGTTTTTAGTCACTTACCCAAACAAAACAAAACCACCACCTACACTTAATTTATTGATGGGTCATTGAAAGCTTCATGATCTTCTCCCCTAACAATAGAAAAGAACCCAATCAAACAACCATATGTCACAATTATAACTAACCAGAGCATAATAATTCTCCTTATCAAGAAAGAAAATAATTCCACCACTTACACAAACACTATAGCCACTTACCAACAAGGCATGACAATCGACTACGAGAGGATGGGTTCCAAAATAGAAGAAAAAGGAAAAAGGAAAAGGAACAAAAAGAAAGAAACATATAATACTGATGGGGAAACACTTGTGTTTGCAAAAAGGCAGATTTTAGCTAGATTCAGCTTTGGAAATTGCAGCTTTGAATTTTGAAAATCCAACGCTTTGTTGATAGTGTAGTTAAAATTTTAAAACAAGTAAATGATTTAAAACATAAATTTAAAGTTCAAAACAAAACAAGCTAATGTCCAAAATGTACTCAACAATATTCAAAAAGTATAAACCAAGTTTTTAATAACACAATTAAAATCGCTTTAACTAAGCTCCCGTCAGACGTAATTAGCCTTAGGTCTAGGGGTTACTCAAAGTAAATAGACAGAGGTGAGCTTTCAAGCTTAGTGTGTAACTTATAAAAACTACATATATAATTTTAAACATGCTTTCAGATATCATTTAGACATATTTTATAAAACAGTAATAGAAACAATACACATCATATACAGATTAATAATCCTACCTCATCCGCTACAAATCATCTCCGACCATCTCTCTACACACCATAAAGGGTATTTACCAGCCCTACACACCAGCTTAGTGTCAGCATGACACTTTTTAGAATATTTTCAAATTTAGTCACAAAATCAATAGGTGATATACCACCAAATACATATATACATGACTCGAGCCACCAAATTAGGTAGATAAAATTAAAATGCCATCACTTCCTCCAAACACATATTCCGACTTAATGCACATTTAGAACTAACAGATATCAGAAATGTATATGACATACATGCTTTTTATAATGTATATAGATCATGCTTAGTATCTAACATATTAATCATGCATTTAACAATAATAACATTAGAATTCATGATTGGCACCCCAATTTGTACTCATACTGCACTTAAGGAAGGCCTAGATTCGACTTGTATGACGAATACAACCCTAGGGAAAAAAATTGGAATTTGGGCCCACATGGCCTATTTGGCCAGCCCGTGTGGCCCACACACCTTAACACATGGTCTCATACTTGCCCGTGTGGCTCACACGACTCCAATTGGCCTGCACCAGTGGCTCACATGGTTTGGCACACGACCATATGGCTTCGATACCCCAATTTTAGCTTTCAAATGTTCGCGATTTCTGAAGCCACATAACACTTGGATATTTTCTATTACTTAAATCGATCCCGAGATTTTCGTAACTCTAAAATCATCATTCAAGTGACCAAATTTTAGTAACGAATTACTAATCCAACTAACACTTTCGAGCAAAAATGCAACATACGTGAAACTAAACAAAAAAGCTCCTCTTTGGGTGTTCAAATACTTACCCAAACAAAACAGTACACACCACCCCACTTAATTCGCTAGTGGGTCATCGAGCTTATTCTATCACAAGTTGAGCGTAAAATAATATTTAAATCAAAAGATGGGATAAAAATAAAATAACAAAATTTTCTCTAGAGTGAGATTTGAACCCATGACCTTAAACACACAATCAAGGCCCTTAACTACTAAAACAAATACTTAATTATGACAAATTTAACATACCAAAAATTCAAAATTTTGGGGCATTACATATGTGGTGAAATTGGTGAAAAGGACTAAATTGTAAAGAGTCCAGTTAAACATGTGAAATAGATGATGATATGAAGTATTTAAGTGAGATGTTAAATGTTGATAAAATAAATGTCAAGTGAAATTTGATGAATGATTGATCTTATATGACTAAGGACTAAATTGTAAAAATAGTAAAATTGAATTGTTTTATTTGTTGAGAAAATGTAAATAAATTGTATAAGTTTAAATTCCCATGTAGATAAAATGAGAACTAGTAGAATATAAATGACATGTCATTACGAAAGTGACTAAGCACAAAGTGATAGTGGCACTGGCACGGGTGCAAGTGTAGTGACACTTTATGCAAAGTGATATCCACATGTCCGCAAAGAATAGTGGCACTTCTAAGTGCATCTTATCGACATTTCTCAGATATCCTATTATTTTCTATTAAGTCTACAATTGGGCAATTGAATTACAAGGTAAGTGAACTTAAAGTGACAATGGTAAGTGGCTTGTATTTTGTTGAATCTGCACTCTTATTATAGTTTTTATTGAAACAAAATTGTGCATAATGATAAAGATTAATTATAGTATTACATATATATGTGTGTGTAATGAACAAATTTTAAACGATCGTTTAATTCTTGATATGCTTTTAAGCTCTCGTGAGCTTAATATGTTTCTTTCAAGCCATAGGTGAAGATTTTTTCGGTTAAAAGGTGAAGATCGCCTCCAACTCATCTAATCACATTTCAAGCCTCAGTGGAAGTATGGAATTTAAATTTTGAGCATTAGATTTGACATGTACATAAGGTTTCATTGAGAATGTACATATAAATTAAAATTGAGTACAACAATTTCAATTAACTAGTCAAAAATAGTAAGTGAGGTAAAATCTGAAAAGAAAAGAAAAAAAAACACAATTATAACAACATATAACTTCATTTTACTTAAAAGTAAAAATAATATTTTTATTAAATAAGTTTAATTTTTAAGCATACATAAATATCTTGTGAAAATCTACCAAAGATCTTCAAAATGTATATGAAAAATATTAATAAATTAAATATTATTCAAAATGAAATATCAAAATTAATAAACGTACTAAATTGACATTGGAAAAGGGTGAGCACAGATACATGAAAATCAATAATAAATTTTGAATTTTATAATGCAATTTAAACTATTTCATACATTTGGAATAAAAACGAAAAGAAAAGAAAAGAAGAAAGACCTATTTTTGGGTCCTGATTTGTAAAACAATTAAAATTCGTTCAAGAATCCGAACGATGCAAAGGTAACTAATAGATCCAAGTCAGATCCAAGTCGTAGGATGAGAAGGAGCTCAATCCGTGATGGATTGTCGGAGAAGTCCATGTATGACAATGATATATTTGAATATGTATGGGTATTTATAGTAAGCTTTGAAGCTATTATAAATAAAATATCAATTTAAAAATAATTATCAAGTTAAATTAAGTAGACAAATTTAAAATTAAAATCTAATTAAATATATTTACTTTAAACATAAAATTCTAAAATAAATAAATTCTATTTATCAATTTTAAGTTAATATTTGTAAAATTTTAAGTTTAAGATAAATAGTTAGTAATATAAAAAAATTAGTTTTAAATTTTTTTGATAATTGCGATCACAAAATTGTTTAAAAATATGAATAATAAACAAATTATATTTAAATGTTAAAAAACACTGCATTGTAAATATTAATTTTTATTTTTGAATATTAATAAGAAAACTACATTGTAAATAATATTTACGATTAAGATTTGATAATTGCAGTCATAAAATTGCTTAATTTTTATCTTTAAAAATTTGGGTAAAATTATTTAAATTATCGTCAAAATTAATATTTAAAAGATTTTTAAAATACAATTTTTGAATAAATTATCTTTAAAAATACATACAATTAAAAATATTTATTGTAACCTCCCAACTCACTCAAATTGAGACATTAGACCCGAATTTGGAAGATTACATTAGCTACCAAATGACTCAAGAGGGCTATCGGAGTTTTAAAAATACTACTTTAAAAACATTTGATTATTTTAAAAGAGAGCTTAATTAATTATTGATTTATTTATTACTTCTAAAACTTATTCATACTTTAGTAGCGGAGAATTGGTAATTGTTTGCATTTTTTAATAAACCGGTTCATGCATAAATAATTAATATTCATACCTCAAGATCCTAAAATCAAATTAATGTCATGCATGCTTAAAGAAACAAATCATAAGTCTCATGCCACGCTTCAAAATAAAATAATACAATCTTTGAATAATTAAAAGTTCAATTAGTAATAAATCTAAAATATATGATTAACTAAAATCAACCAAGACCTTTCGATGTCACGCCCTTGTCCTAACTCGGTGGGTTATCTGTAAGGATGAAACCAAGGCAAAAGATTAAGCATACGGAAATATGTCACATAGAAATAATTCAGCAATGGAACTTTTTAGAATATCGATATTTCATATCACTCACAATATACATATATATAAATATGTCATATCGTAAATCCCGATTTGTATGTGTACATGTTTTTATGGATGCCATACGCTTTGGTTTTAATGGCAATGCATCCTACCCCACCACTACACACCACAATAGGAGTTTCTAAACCCATCCACCAACACGAATTGTGGTTAAACCACTACCGTTCTGTAGATAAATTGACAATGGCTATGGACACAATAAAATCCCAGAGATGGAATTCGCTGGTTGTGGCTACACAACATATGTCTCACAGATGAAATCGCTTTAGCCGTGGATGACACAACAAATAACCCATGGATGGAATCGCCTGGCCGTGGGATGCACAAATAAATTTTGTAGATAAACCGCCAAACTTCCTCTGCTCACATTACTCCTACCCATGCAATGCAATATGATATATTTAATATAGATCAATATGGTAAGCAATTAATATGCTTATAACATAGCAATTCAGAGAAAAAATCATGCTTTTCATGTGCCTGGGTTAAAATATAACATAAGGCAAATTGTATGTAATGATCGCAATTATAGATACAATAGTTATAATGATTATCACAATTCATGCAAATATACACAAATATAATATTAATTCAAATAATCACATCATGAATTCTAACAAGATTCATATTATCAAGGACTTGATTGAATAAAATAAAACACTAAAATAGTTCAAAAATCATTAAGGGACTAAACTGAATAAAACATAAAAATTTAGGCAAAATTGTAAAATTAGAAAATAGTACATGACCGCTTAGATGCTATAGACTTATGGGAGGGGTACACGACCTTCCTCGACTAGGTCGTAATGCATCGTGGCCGCAGTAGTAATTGAAAAATTAATGTATAAGGGAGGCACTGCTATGTGGCAGGCCGTGTGGATGGTCTCTAGGTCGTGGAGAATCAAAATATCCTAGGTTTTGGTGGGAACATGCATGCGGAGAGGTCGTCAAGGTTGTCCACACACCGTGCAGGGTCTATTTTGAGGCATGGTTTGCCCCTGACCGCTTGTAAAATAACACACACTTTCACCGGATCTTGAACGACGCCCCCCACGCTCAAATTTGGTCTCGTACACCTGTGAACTAGTCCTTTAAACGACATTGATACACGAAAGTTAAGGTTTGTTTTCAAGATTTATCAAAATTGGCCGAGAGTTTCACAAGAAACCATAAAAGATTGATTAATTGAATGAATAATTTGTGTCAGACAATGATATCACAAATTCGATTGAAAAACAAAGGCACTTATCAAATTTTGGCAAAGTAGAGATGTGATTGACGTTATGATTTGCTAAATCATAAAACATGATGGAGTGGAAGATGATCCGATTCATGAACAAAATGATTATTAGCAATGAGAGAAAATATATGATGCAAAGAAGATGATGGACAAGAGAGATGAGAAGAAATAGGGGAAAAGAAATAATTTTTTTGAAGTTTAGAAAAGAAACAAAAAATTCAAATACAATTAGAAAAAGGGATAAATATTTAGGTTTCAAAACTCTAGGGGTCAGCAAGGTACTTTCCTATCATTGTCCAAAAATAAAAGGGAAATGAATGAAGAATGGGCATGGCTTGGTAAAATTTCCAATATGCAAGAGGGAAGGATAATGTTTAACCATTTGGGCTGCTACCTATTCTTATTAAGTTTTTACCTCTAAATTATATTTGTTTTAGGATTGTTTTCTATCTTAAGTTTGGTCAAAAATGAAAAGTAAAGAAATGGAAGAGGAGGATAGAACCTACGAATTCTAAGGAGTATACTAACTACTTAACCATCAAGTCTAGGTCATTCTTTTGTTATTTATTGCAATTAACTCTGTTATATTTTGGGGTGTTACGCTTCTCCTTCTTAAAGAAATTTCGCTCTAAATTTACCTTGTTTGAATATATGGGGATATTGTTGACAAATTGCATCTTCTAGTTCACGTACCTCTTCGATGCCATGGTTCCACCACGTAACTCCATTAAGTGGGATTTGCTTCCTCCCAGGGTTTTACTTCACGATCTAAAACTTGCATGTGTTCCTCCTCAAAGGACAAGTCCCATTGCACCTCAATCTTTTGATCAAACAATACGTGGGAAGGGTCGGATTGATATCGCCCTCAATATGGAGACATGGAGACATGGAAAGCATCGTGGGATTCAATCTAGTTTGGAAGGTAGTTTTAATTGGTATGGAATCTGACTTCAACTCTCTTTTAAGAATCTGGTAGGGTCCTATAAATCTTGGACTTAATTTACCCATTCGACCTAACTCTCAACATTTTCCTCCATGGAGACACTTTCTTTAGGAAGACTTGATCACCAACGCTTTACTCAATGTACTTCTTTTTAAATCAACGCACGACTTCGCTTCATCCGTAAGTCGCTTCAACTTATCTTATATTAATCTGACATTCCGCTGCACTCTTGCACCAACTCTGACCCAAAACTTTCTTGCACCTAGCAAATGGCCGTTTCTAACACAAAGGTGTTCAAAGATTTATAGCCATACAAGGCCTCATAAAGTGTTATCTCGGATACTCGATTGAAGCTATTATTGTAAGCAAATTTTGCTAGAGGCAAATGTTCCTCCCAACCGCCTCAAATTCAATAATGCAACCTCTTAACATATCCTCCAATATTTGTATAACCTGCTCAATTGCCCATCGATTACTTGATGGAAGGTAGTGATAAAGTCAAAACGAGTACCTAGTGACTCTTGGCAGCTTCTTTCTAGAATCAAAATGTAAAACAGGATTTCGGGACGTAAATAATCGATATAGGCACCCCATGCAACCTTACTATCTCCAAAATATATAAATTAGCCACCTTTTGCAACGAATAATCCTTACGGATGGGTAAGAAGTAAAGCTAATTTAGTTAATTGGTATACTATCACCCAAATTGAATATTTCTTTAGCTGGTGTTAAGGGTAACCTACTAACAAAGTTCATCGCTATTCGCCTCCCACTTCACTCAAACTATTTTGATAGGATGTAAATGTAACCAAGAAGGGAATTGATGTTCAACTTTCACTTGTTTCGACATGTTAGGTACTTAGTTACGAACTCTGGTGGACGCCTCATTTCACTTCTAGGCTACAAGTATAGTTCCTTTATGTAACACTCCTAAACCGTTTCGCTAAGCGACATAAGGTTACAAGATATTAAAATAGTTTAGAAACGAATATGGACTAATCAAAACAAAATAGAAAAATATGGAAAAAGTAGAAAATAAGGTCATACGATCGTGTGACAGAGCCTAGACTCATGTGACACAAAGACATGGGCATGTGGGCCAAACTGCAATAATCTCTGAATCTGTAACTTAGGGTCACATGGCCGTGTCTCCAGTGCTATGTAACTCTCTCGAGACCGTGTGGGAAATCTCACCAAAAATCAAATAGGCCACATGGTCGCAGTGGTGACTCAGGTGGTGGCACACGGTTCAGATGGCAGCACATACAAGCATGTAACACCCTAAACCTAGCCTAGACATTACGGGTCGGATTATGAAGGTTGGCATCAAGCATGAAAACATTGTTCGAGCATCTCGTGAAAACTTAATTTTAACTTAAGTGTAAACAAAATTGATTAAATTATCAAAGCATAAGTATTCAAAAATCGTGGAGAGCACTTGACATAAAGCCTATTTTTTATTGATTTTATTAAACCAAGCCCACTCACTTAACCACTTGTATCGCTTTAACATCGTGATTTGTTTTCAAACCTCACAAATGGAAAACACGTTAAGCTTCTTAACTTATAAAATCATAGTATTTCATCGCTTATGGCGTCTTGTTAAAAATACTTCATTTATGAATAATATGTTTGCAAAACAAATACTCAAAACTAGAATTAATGTCCCAAAACTAGTAAAGAGTCCGAAAGCATGAAAAGTCCATAATTAAAACCTAAAACATACTTAAAAATCAAAATGTCTCAACTCATCTCCGTAATCGCAGCCAAATTCTAAGTCCGAGGATCACTTAAAATCGATTAAATAAACAAGTGAACTAGAAGCCCAATGTGTGACTTGACCCACATACACAATTTTACTTATAATACACATATATACAAATAATATAACAAATTTTTCATATTTTCTCTCAGAATCTCTATAGCACATCGTAACAAAACTCTACTCCCATTCGCTACACACCATCTCCGACTAACTAATCACACCAATTAGGACTTCATGAGTCCATCCATCCAATCACAAAAATAAGTGGTGGTATGCCATTCATAAATATGTAGCCGAGCCGCCAGAAAATATTATGTTTAACCGGCCGTAATTTGTAGTAAAATCCACAAGAATACACTCTCCTCCATCATATCAAACCCACCCCAATGCTCGCCCATAATCATATTAACATACATACATATCACATGGATTGTATGGCATGCATACTAAACATATTTTATGCATCATAACATATCATATTGCTTTATACAAAATTAATCCTACTTAACATGCTTTCTAAGCATACTTATGTGTATCATACCAAATTTTACGCTTTATGTAAGCCTACAAAATGGTCACTTCAATTCAATTTTTTTAGTTCCTTAATCGCCGCATAACCAAGCTTCCTCAAATTGGCTAAAAAGGCCTACACATCATCTAGTCATGCCAAACAGGGATCCACATTTACGACTCAATCAATAGGTCGTAATCACACTCTCGCCGTGTGCTCCATATATGCTAGGCACACGGCCAACCACACGGTGCCAGTGGCGTGCCGTGTGCACCACACAACCATGTAACGCAGTAGTAGTTTCAAAAAGCAACTCCTCGCTTTTGGTTTTTTCGAAGTTCTAGTCTAGTTTTCGGTTAGTTTCACACACCTAGTGATAAATTTGATTAAACACACAATATTGCACGCTTCAAACTTCACAAAAACAATGTTAAAACAATGACTCGCTTCCACTAGAGGATTTCTGATCCTTACACCCTGCATCCATGCTTGACCTAGGATTGAAGAGCTAATAACACGCACTTCAATGAAAAAGAAAATAAAATTGTAGTAAATCAAAAAAATCAATCGTAAAGAAAAAAAACAAAGAGTAAGATATCATAAAGGGTAAAGAAAGAAAAGAGAATATGAAGCAAAAGAGGGGAAAGAAAACAAACATGAAAGGAAGTGGGGTAATGGACGGTTTGGTTGGTGAGGAATATTAGGATTTTGATAAGTTTTAAAAATAAAAATAAAGTAATAGAATAACTTTAACCGAATCCTAACTCCACTAGATTTAATAGAATTCGAATCTGAATTCAACCTCCAACATATAGCAAGAAACAAAAAATATTTCAGCATTTGAGTGCATAACGGGTTTCTCAACACAAGACTTAGGGGTAAGCTAAAGCCTTATCACTTAACTAGTAGGCTCATCTCTGCTCTAAAAACCCAACAAAAATAGAAAAGATAAGCTCCAAAGACTCAATTTGGGCATAATTCAAAAATTAATATGGAAAATCCAAAACAAGGGAATCAACCTAGGACCTAAAGGAGTATGTTCAAGGTACTTAACCACTAAACCAAATCAAATTTTCTTGATAAAATTTAACAATACAAAACTTAAGAAAATTGGGGCATAACTTCTCTCCTCCTAAAAGAAATTTCAAATTTAAATTTACTTGACTAAAAACTTAGGGATACTCCCAACTAATTGAGTCCTAAGCTCCCAAGTGGCTCTCATCTCAACTAAGGATTCCGCTACAACACCTTAATTAACGTGAATGGTCTTTCTCCTCAAGACATTAGCCTCACGATCCATCTAATCTGTTGGCTCTCTACTTCAAAAGACAACCGACTGACCTCAACCTCAATTTCTCCATTGGAAACCATGAGAAGGATCGATTGATAATGCCTCAACATGGACACGCAAAAACGCCATGGATGCGATCCAACTCTAGAGGTAGCTCTAATCGATAAGCAATCGGCTCCACCGCTCAAAATCAAATATGGTTTGGATGAATCTAGGGCTTAACTTTCCTTATGACCAAATCTTAGAACCTTTTTCCAAGGAGATACCTTAAGGAAAACATGCTTTCCCAACTTCAACCCAATATCCTTTCTCTAAGGTCCGTGATAAGACTTCTATTTTTAAAAGTGGCCTTAAGTCAATCTCGAATCAAATGAACCTTATCCCCGCCTCACTCACTCAACTCAGACCCAAAATCTTCCTCTCACCCAACTTGGTCCAACAAAGCAGCGTAGTACAACACTTCCACCATTTACAAGGTCTCACGGGTGCCATCCGAATGCTAGACTAAAAACTATTATTATAAGCAAACTCAACTAGCGGCATGAATTCCTCCCAACTTCCCCTGTCAATAAAACACAAGCTTTATGAAGTGTATCATCGAAAATCT
This sequence comes from Gossypium sturtianum, assembly GCA_025698515.1. Classification (NCBI taxonomy): domain Eukaryota; kingdom Viridiplantae; phylum Streptophyta; class Magnoliopsida; order Malvales; family Malvaceae; genus Gossypium; species Gossypium sturtianum. The sequence goes on from CM046953.1 coordinate 110,390,392, forward strand.
AAATTACCCATCGGGTTTACCATCACCAAGAAATGAAATGTTGTAATCAAGTCCACCCGAGTACCTAGAGCATCAAGTGCAATTTCTTCAAGAATTGAGAAGTAAACCAAGATCCGCATTCCTAAAATAATTGATATCGGAACCCCATGAAGCCTAATCTATCTTAGCAACGAAAAGCTTTTTACAACATTTAAGCGAATAGCCCGCCTTGATCGTAATAAAGTGAGTTGAGATTTAGTCAACCGATCCACAATAACCCAAATAGAATCCTTCTTAGTAGGTGTTAAGGGCAACCATCAACGTAAGTCCTTAGTTACTTGTTCCCATTTCCACAATGGAATCTTAACGCAAAGAAGTAAACCGGAGCGAAGTTAAAACACCTTTAACTTCCTCGGCACACTCCATACTTTAGACACCTAACCAAGGCTTATTTCACGCTTCAACCCCAAGTCACCAAGACTACTACCTCAAAGGTCATAATACATCTTATTACCACCGGATGCATAGTGATAGGGGCTATGTGCTTCTACAGGCTAGATTGCCTCAAATCCATCACTAGGTGTTAAGAACCACCTTCAAAAACATGGGATACACCACTACAATAACCCAAAATTCAAGTCTTATGCTCATCAATTTGCTAACACTCACCAATCGACTCATCTAGAAGCTACTTATTCTTAATCGGGAGTTAACCAAGTTAACTTAACTCTCGCAACTCCGCCAAGCAATCCCACCATCATCAAACAAACTTAGCTTAGCAAACATCGCCTCAATCCCGCATACATAGATCTTCGACTAAGAGCATCGGACCACCAGTATTAATTTTTACTCGAGATGTGATACTCTATAGTGCAACTACAGTATTTAAGCAACCTCGATCTAATGATATTTCCTAATATTTAACTCATTCTCGTAGTATGAGTGGCATCTTGAGGCTCTTGTGGATCAAAGCAGTAGATGATACACCCCTCACTGCATGACAGATAACGCCTCCAAATTTAAGAGCAAAGATAATCATGTGAAGCTCAAGGTCAGTGTGGTCGATAATTACCCTCATGCTACGGTTGTCTAGATGCATGTTGCCAACCTTTACCTTCCCAGATCGTAACATAACCCAAAACCGGCATGAGACACATAACTATACACAAATAAACTATTCCCTAGGGTTCAGCTAAAACTGCATTAGGTGCCCGAAAGTCGAAATGCACTCTCGAGCTTCTCAAAGCTCGACATCGCTCATTGGCTCCATACAAATGGGGCATTCTACACAATAACTTAGTCAAAGGAATCGCTTATCAATGAGAACTCCTCGACAAATCCTCTCGATAGTATCCCGCCAAACTAGGGAAACTCCAAAGCCTACCACATTTCTAGGTCAGTTTCCTAATCCAAAAATAGCCTCTATCTTTTTAGGTCTAACAGGAATTCCTTACTGTAAAACCATATGCCCTAAAAACATAACCCCACTCAACCAAAATTACACTTTACTTAACTCTACCATAAAGCTCATTCTCTCAAGAATCAAGAACCACCTTAAGATGCTCATCATGCTCATCATCCTCAGTTTTAGAGTATACCAAAATATCGTCGAGCAGTCACTACAATGAATCGATCCAGATATATTTAAAAACTCGATTCATGAGATCCACGAATGTAGCTGCAGCATTGGGTCAAATCGAATAACATGACAAGAACTTGTAATGCCTTCCATAACGAGTCTTAAAGACAAATTTTATGCACATTAACCTCCTTAACTCTTCAATTGATGATATCTAGAACGGTGGATCAACATTTGAAAACATTGACGCCTCTACAAAATCGATCAAAACAAATCATCAATTCTTGGAAGTGGGTACTTATTCTCATCGCCAATTTGTTCAACTAGCTGTAATCCAACACACATCTTCATAAACCATCCTTTGACAAGAGGACCCTGCTCCCATGGAGACATCGTCAAATAAAACCCCTATCTAGGAAGCTTTTAAAGCTACAATTTTAATTCTTTCAAAGATATTTGCGCCATATGATATGCAGCAATAGACACCGGAGTTATCCTAGACAAAACCACAATTCCAAACTCAACCTCCCAACCGGTGGTAACCCCAACAAGTCCTCGTGAAAGATCCGGAAAATCCTTAACAAATGTTAATTCCTCCACACCGATCCTTACAACACTCATGTCATGCACATAAGCTGCATATCGCATCACACCTTTTCAAACTAACTTTTCGGTTACTAAAGTAGAGATCACGCTTGAGAGGTAAATCCCGATGCTCTTCTCGACCATCACTACTTCTCTACTATCCCCAACCTTTAGTGTCACTCTCTTAGATTCACAACTCGGCACTAACCCGATGCTCCACCAAATCAATCCATACCTAGCATCAAAGCAAACCTCCGAACGAAAAAAACTCCACTGGGTTCAGTTAGAAAATACAAACCCCTAACTCTTAAGCGGACAATTCCTTAAACACTTTACTAATCCTCGAACTGCGTTGCTCCAACTGGACCAATCACAGAATCTCACTACTAGTGTCCTCAACCAAATCCCCAAATTACCCGGACATAATAACTAGAAATATATGAATGTGTAGAACTCATACCAATCAAAGTAAAAATAAGGATGTGAATGCATAGTAAACTAATTACCTGGTATCACATCGGGCCGCATCTTTTTCTCACGGCACCTCAGCATAAACAAAAGTTGGTCAGCCCGCCTAATTTTGAATCGTGACATCTCCCCCAGCCCTGTATGACCACGCACTCTCACCTCCATTACCTCCCCTAAATTGGACCATGGCCTCAAAGGCCTAACAAATGGCTTTGGAGGCTAAGTCTAATACTAAATGGGTGAGCTCGTGACCGCTCAATCCCATAATGAAGGACACCAATGATCCTATAGCCAGTGATACTCCACATCCGGCGCAAGCCTCCAATCCTCTTCCAACACTTCCGCCGCATGGCATTTACCGCAGTAATCATGTGTAAACGGAACTCCGCCAACCATGGCAACGTGGCTTTAACCCCAAGCAATGACTAACCCGTCGAGGTCTCTCAACTCTGGGCCTCATTCATAGGCTATTTAGAAGAACTAGAAGGATTTTGAATCCCTCTATTCTTTCCTTTGATTCTTCTTATTGTCCCTTTCTCACACTCCGCGGTGCTTTAATCTCATCGCAGATACACTACTCCACCAGAGTTTCAAGACCGCCTCTAGAGAGAATCCATTAAACCTTAATATTGTACCTTATCCCTTCCTCAAACTGGCTACTTGAATGGTGGAAATGTGCAAGTGTACACAATCAGAAATATGGCTAAAGTGGACAAGTAAATGTCGAGTTATCGTACCTAATACAGGACTGTGAAAAAGAATGTATTTATGAAAAATGTTTTTTAAACAATTTAAGTATGAAAATATTTGGATTTCAGAAATATTTAAAAACTAAAAATAAAAACAAAGAAAAATAAAACAAAACAAAGTTCTAATGCACAATTTCAAAATCTGATTTCAATTAAGATGATATAATTATGCTGGATTAATAAATATTTCTTACCTTAGAATTATTAAACTCGTGGTTTATACTTATTAAAACATGGCAAATCTTTGTAATTTGTTAACCTTTGAACATATTTACAAATAAAAATCCATTCATCTCTTATACATATTCCCATGCAACTAAACGACTAAACAGACTTCTAAAAGTAAACAATATGTTATCAGCACATACATACTTTCATTAAATTAAATTATCTCTCGATATCTTCCTATGTCGATTCAAACGACAATCAACCTAACAAGCATATAAAAAGATAATGTGAAGTAGCAAAGTATTCTTACTTCCTTGGAAACAATTTAATCGTGCAAAATCCCGCAAGTTATGCAAGGCATATGTATCACAAATACAATGCTAATTTAATCTTCAATCTTCCTTTAGAAGAATTCAAACATGCACTGTGATTAAGTATTGTGTCCATTAATTAGCAATTTCAATGCATTTAAATAATTAATTCATTAGCTATCTAAACAATTATAATGCCGCATAATCCAACGTGAATTTTACTTAATCAAACATTTTAATGAGGCCTTTAAATAACATAAACACAATTTTAATAATTCAAGAGACTTAAATGCACCAACCCAACAATTTAATTAAATCTGGTTTAAATTGATTAAATTAAAATATTCCAATAAAGAGCAAATATTCATAAACATGTTTGTCAAAACAAATAACGATTAATTTAAAGAGATATGAACAAGAAACAAATTCTGTTTCTCCGTGGCTTGTCCTGCTTGCCTTCTTCTCTTCGTTTCTTCGTTGTCCTCGGGCCATCAAGGTTTCTTATGAAACACTTAAATTGCTGCTCAAAATGGTTGGTAACACCTCTTCCCAAGAAGAGGAGAAATCGGCACAAGAACACCAAAAAGGGAGAAGGGAAATGGGAATTGAGAGAAAGTGAGAGAGGAGAATGTTGGATGCTTGAGGTGTGTTTTGAATGAGCAGCTAGGGGTGTATTTATAGCTGATCAAGGCTGCTAAAAATAGAAAATATCAGCAGCAAAAAGAGGCCTCCCTTACCGGTTATCCCATGTGGCAAAGTTGAATAATCTAACTTTGCTAAATATAGCATAGCACCCACAAAGCCATAATTTTTGGAGTGGTTTAATGCAAGCTGAGGTACCTCAAGGGCTTCTTTTGTAGCTTAATTAATCAGCTAATAAGCTGATTTGGGCCATCATGGACGGTTTGGGTTGCCCAATTGGTGGCTGGTTCGGCTTAACCAAGGCGCTTAATCGATCTCTTTTCCATAATTAACACAATAATTTATTTAGCCCAAATTAAACTTTCAAATAAAATTAAAACACCTGTATTATGATTAAATCTTCTACTAATTGGACCGCCTTGGGCTGGAAATAAATTTTCCTTCTTTAACTTCAAATTGCTTATCGATTTTGTTCATCGAGCAGTTGTTCATCGAATGATTTTCGCCTTTGTGCAATTACTAAAATAGTCAAAATAAATCAAAATTAATTATAAAATTAATTAAAATTCATCATGTTCATATTTTTAGCCCAATTTATCATTTTATAATATTTAATTATTTTCCATAAGAATTTACTCGAAACCATATGAATTTGGGTCAAAAGGTAATATGAAAAAGTATATAAATTTTGTGTTTCACACCCCCAAATCCTAATTCATTGCTCATTCCGAGTAATGCACAATTTGAAAAGAATTTTCTAAACACCTTTTGAAAAATTCTTCGTAACAACTTTTTTCTCAAAATTATGAATTTGATATACTTAGGCTCAAAATAAGAAATATGATAATTATGCTACTTAAGTATACATATCGTCTAAAACTACCTCCAACAATTATACTAGCAAAAAATTAGACTAAATGTTTCTTAATAAAGACATGTTCGTTACTACAATTTGATTTTAATTCCTTATTCAAAAGTAAATCGCAATCATTAAGCTTAACTAATGTCTTCATGTTGAAATGAGTAATTTCTTCACTAATGTAGGTAACATTGGAATTTTGAATCATTAGGTCTTTAGTAAGGTTGTAATTATTGGGCGTAGGAAGGGAAGAGACAACTTTAATAGTAAAACTCCTAGACTCACTTTAACTCTTTGAACCTTCGAAATTTTCACAATTTCGAGGACCCAACTTATGCCTCTTCTTCGATCACTTTCATTTTAGTACATAGTTTTTTTTTTCAAAGCTCAAACTCAGCACTTGCTTCAGCAAAAATTTATACTTTCGAGCATTTTATATCTTTTTCAACTCCCCAAACTTATTTTCAAACTCAGATCTTCAAATAGTAATAGTCTAGTGTTTAGAATAATTCTAGAAGTAATGAAGAGAAAATTGATGGCTAAATATTACGGTAGTCCAAATAAAATTAGGCCATAGTCTCAAAATTGGGTTTTAGGCGACACTTTATTATAGGGCTGTTTGGTACAACAAACGGTCCAAAAACAAGCAGCCACTTTAAATCATTTTCAGATTCATGTCTTAATTACTCACAAATTATTGTCAATTCTAAAGACTTAAACTTCATGCATGCCTAATTTTTCAGAGGGAATTAAAAAATTTTATGGTACGAATTTACACATATTAAAATATTATCCATACTATTAAGCTAACATAATAATTTATTGAAATAATAGAAACTTATTAATACTTCAGAGTTTAGCATAACAATAGCAATACGTAACTGGAACGAAGTGGTAAC